>JAENPR010001014.1:0-236979 GCA_018135685.1 Themeda triandra | reverse complement strand
ATGAGTTAAAAAAATATGAAGCACAGGCAAAATAGAATGGTTGAGTATACCCACCGGTAAGCACAAATCATCAAGAGCTTAGGGCGTCTTTATAAACAATATTCTTGGTGAAGTTCCGGTTGAATCCAATTCGGTTTTGGTTTAGCCAAAACTCTTGTCATTGATCTTGACACACCCTCGACAATGCAACATAAAGTTGTCCATGTGAGAACACAGGTTCTGGAAGATACACCCCAACATTTGGGATGGTTTGCCCTTGCGCTTTATTGATGGTCATTGCAAAACTCAACCGAACTGGGAATTGTTTCCTCTTGAACTTGAAAGAGAGTGAAATATCATCGATGGAGACATAGGAATCCCTAGTTATGAACACCCTCTTTCCTTCATGTTGCCACCAACGATTTGCGTCAATTGCATTGTCTGGAATCCTCTAACCATTAGTCTTGTTCCATTGCACAAGCCATTGTTAGGATCAAGATTGCGGAGTAGGATAACGGGACAATTGATTTTTATTATGAGCACATGAGGAAGAAGACCATTTGGAGTAATGGAGTTCAGAAACTCAATTGGGTAGTTGTTATTTGAGTCATCATCAACAGAGTCAAAGCTATGGTAAACCTTCTCCTCACACGGAAACATGGCAATCATCTTTGAGTTTAGTTTGATCGACATGCTCATTTTTTCGTTGAAAAGGATGGCACGTGTACTCATGTATTACGCTGATCTTGCATTTTGCTTAAGTGATGGGAAAACATCTTGAATCGGTCTATTTACGGAATCTTCGGTGTCCTCTTTATAAGCAATCACAATATCGTCGCGGCGAACATAATAATCTTCGATGGTTTCTTCGAGTTCCATTTCCAATTCTAAGGAGGTAACTTGAAAACCATGGAGTCGTTTGAGCCCTCATGTTACGTGTCAACTTTATCTTCCTTATATTATCCCACAAAAAGATCTCCCCGGTGACGCATCGGTTACTTGTGCTACTGTTTCCACGTGGAGCGACCGGAAGCACTTGTCTAAAATCTCCTCCAAACACCATAACCTTACCCCCAAGCGGCAGGAACACTTCATTAGATCTCGTAAGAACCTATCCAAGACACTCAACCGCTTGACGCTTTGTCATATGGCTTCATCCCATATAATCAAGGATGCCCTGCGGAGTAACTCTCCGGTGCCATCTTGGATTGAAAGGTGCACGTGCTATTCTCGGCAATTCTGATTGGGACTTTTAATCTTGAGTGTGTAGTTGTCCTCCGGGCAATATTGATGCTTTGCAATGCCAGAAGTTGCAGTAGCAATTCCTAATCCCTTTGAGCGTACTCTGTAAGAATTGCCTTGTATAGGAATGTCTTTCCTGTTCCTCCTGGACCATCAACGAAGAACACTTGGCTCTTCTTATTGAACACATGATGTATGATTTCATCAAATCCTTCTCGTTGTTCCATGTTAAGAGATCTATATAAATCCAAATGTTACGATTCGGCCAGAATGGAAAGCTCTTCCCCAGTCTCTCATCCTGTCGATGGAAAACTCGAGAATGTTTTTATAAGACAAAGTAATACAAAGTTAGTTTTCATTCATGCAAAAACGTCCAATTATGAAAAAAATAGAAATTCGTTTTGAATGAAACTAACCTACATCACTGAGCTCGGGAAGATCATATATTTCTGATATCCTTCCTCATGTTGCATCATGTCTCTAATGTCTCTCAGCGCCATTTGCTCGGCAACACTTGCGTTAGAATTGTCTCTTATGTAATCCTCAAACAATGCATTCTTGTGTTTGTCCCATAGCTCACGTATGTTGGTGGCCTCACAAAATACAAGTATAGTTGCAAATAATCTCCGTGGTGCGAGATGGCATCGAAAAGTTTCAGCATCACTCAAGGCATCATCAAGGGACTTATCATCTCCAACGAGACCTTTTTTTTCACATGCTTCTCTAAATGTAGAGTATGTGATGCCATTCACTATTCTTAAATCCTCATATGAGGTTGCACCTCTTACGTGGTTTAGAAGCACTCTTAAGAAATATCTCTCGCCCTCTGTTGGGTGCGCATACACAATCCTCCCAATCGGCCTAGCTTGGTCTTTCTTCTCTGCCACACCTTGCGACCAGTGATCCACCGGTAGTGTTGAACTCCCTATTGAAACATCCTCAATTTTCCACGAAGGGAAAATCTCCTAGAATGATATACAACGATCGATAATCAATCCCATACATTGAATTATAAATCTAAAGAGTACAAGTAGAGGGGTTTACATTAATATTTACAACGCCACAAGGGAAACAAAGTATATCTAACATCCGAAACGACTTGAGAAGGCGGAAGTAATGCGGAGGCGGCTTCAAACTCCAACTTGAGCGTAGGCACGAGACCTTCTAATCCTTTCGTCAACTCGAGAAGCGGGAAAATCTTACACCGCCCCGGATGTGTGCAGGCCATGGTCGGCACCGAATGAGCTTTAGTGGAAAAGAGAAAATAAAGGGATCTAGCGATCCTATAATTTGGCTAATGGTTTTTGCATCCTAGCGCATGCGAAGTAGCTTGTAAATAGTAGTAACAATAATAATAATATAGTCAAGTTTAACACATTCTCATTCCCGCACATCCATCCATCCATCATCTCATCCATCCCAAATCCATCCTCACGCACCTCCATCGCCACATCTCACACTCGGGTCGGCGGACCAACTCCCTCTCGGGCTGCCTCAACGGCCCGCGGCCCCATCCCGGGCTCGCGGCCCGGTATGCTCGGGAAGGTAGAACACTCCTCTCCTATCTAGTGAAGCAGAACACAGGACGGTCCATAGCTGACAAGTCAGCATATGTATCGATCGATCAACCAAGAACACTCTGCAGAGGTTTTACATCCCACAAGATCGCCTTCATCGGCGTGCGCACACCTAGGCGGATTCCGGCTGCTTGCTATAATATAACGATGCCACCCTACCTCTCAGCCCTGGAACATCCCAAGTACCTCTGGAATGGCTGAAACTGTGAAGTCGTGAATCCGTGCCGTTGTTACGGGTCTCACGATCACATCAGGAGGGTGTGAGTCCATCAACGCCCGTACCTCCCTACACTCTCGCCTAGTAGTAGTGGCACCGTGCTATCAAGTAGTCCAGCCGTCTCCCCATCACAGAGAGCATGTGGTATGCAAAGGAGTCCTGAAGATACTGAGTACTAGTAAGTCCTTAGGGATGACCAAGCCGGGATATCTCCATCAGGGTTACCGTTCGGGTGCCAACGCACCACGTGCCACCACGGCCTCTCTCTCCCTGGCGGCCCATGACAAGCTCACACTCGGGGTTTTCCCCGTCCATAGATTTACCCGCCACGGGTAACGTGCACGGGGATGTCCGGTCCATCCCACGGCATGACTCGCTCCAAAAGCTCGTCGTATATCCCAGCTTAGTCGACTCGACCCTCATCCTCCACGCACCCAAGTCATGCTCACAGAACCACCAGATCCTTACCAAGTCCACCAAGGCTGGCGTCCCAAGCCAAAACCATTCCCAGGGGTTCACCACCCGCATCACATCACAGATACAATGCGAAGTGGAGTATAATAAGTATGGTGATACAAAGTGCAAGCAAGCAAAAAGGTGGCAATAATAATATAAGTGCGAGCGCAAAGGCAGGTAACATGGTGAAGGGTTTTCAATCAAGGTTATAAATGGCTCGGAGGCAATCGCATGCATCAATATTCTAGCAAAGGAATAAATATAAAGCGCTAGCAATTCTATAAATTATGCAATGTCTAATAGGATTCTCTAAAAGAAGGTCTTGCCATGACACTGCGATGTCGAGGTAGTAGTGGTACAAATCCGACCGTAGTGGTACAAGTCCAAAAGCGTGGAACGGGTGCGTCCTCCGTCGGATGTAGTCGATCGGCGGGTCTCCTCCTCCTAAAGTCGACTACGTAATCGAGACATAATAGTCGTGTTAGCGACTCTGTAGAATAGCACAAAGAACGAATGAATATCAAAAGATCCAAATGCACTCAAACATAGGCTCATTGCGTAGAGCTCGATTTTAGATGAATTTCCATATAAAGATCATCATTTTTGAGCTCGTATGAATTAGTTATGATTTTCTGAAGTTTAATTCATATTACGAAAAGAAAGGAGGAGATTAATATCGGGCGACACGTGTCACGATGCGGACCGAGGCGACGTGTCAAGGGGAGATTAGCCGAGAACGGCTGCGGTGTATGACGCGTGGGGTAAGGCGACGTGGCGAGGTGATGACGTGGCGGATGACATGGCAGTGGGGTCGGATGATGTCAGCGTTGACCGGTCCCACCGGTATGGGCTCAAAGCGGGCTGGAAGGGGCCGGGTCGGGACTGCGGGCCGGAGGGGCCGGGCTCGGCCCGCCACGTGTCGTATATCAAGCTGCCGTCGGCCCGAATGGGCTCAAGGCGGGCTGAGTCCACGGTCCATGGTCTATGGTGGACACGCGTAGACGCGGTCCACATGTCATTGCATAGTCCACGAAGGCCGGGTTCATGGAGCGATCGGCGGGGCACATGGATCCACAGGTGCGGTGTATGGTGGCTTGCAGGCATGGGTCCCATGGCGTCATTGGTGTAGTTCATGTGAACCGGTTTCACGGGGTCGTCTCAAGTGGGGCTCTGGTCCACAGCACTGGGTGCACGTTGCCCCGGGGCCGTGGGACCAAGGTGCGGCGGTATGGTTCAAGTGCACCGTGTCCATCTTCTTCGTCCTTTACTCCATCCCCATCCCCAACTCACCTTCTTCCCCAATCCACTTCTCCGTCGGGACGGACATGGCCGTCAACGGCGAGAGACGGCCCAAGGGCATCATGGTGGCCTTCCGTTGCTGCGCGGTGCATCGGGTTCACGGGGTTAGGGCGTAACGGAGCCGGGGTTCCATGGCGGAGTCCGACGGAGCCCGGCGGCGGCCCGTGCGAGCACCGGGCGGCGCGGAGGCACGGCGGCCGGCATGGTCGTGCGTTGGAGGCGCCACGGTGGTCCTCGGCTTCCATCGGAAGCGCATGCTCCGGGGATCCTTGGCGGCGCGGCGGGGTCATTATCTTGGTCGGCGGTGATCGGCTGTGTGGTTGTTTTCGGCGACGGCGGCGGTGGCCCGGCGCTCTAGAGCATGCATCGCGTTGGCATGGTCATGGTTTGGGGCGTTCCGGGGGTCATCTTCTCCGTTTTGTGCGCGCCCGTAGTGCGCCATGGTAAGGTGGTCACGGATCTCTAGCCATCGGCGTCCAAGGGCAATTCACCGGGCTAGCTAGGGCGCGGCTCGCCGCGCGGGGGACGTGGCCGCGGCGGCGGCATGGCGGGCCGGCTCCACTCCGGCGTGCCAACGCACCGGGAATCCATGGGGGCCGGGGCTAGGCACGTGTAGTGCGCGTGCGGTGTCCGAGCCGGCGGTGGCTCGCCTGGCGCTCGTGGGACGCCATGGCGGCGTATAGCGAGGTCGGGGGTTGGAACGGGGAGTCGGCGGTGCTCACCGTGGGTTTTGGTGAAAGAAGGCGTGACGGGTGGCGAAGTAGAAGAAGGGCTCGCAGTGGTAGCGAGGTCGTGCGGTGCGGGTCGTCGTTGTCGGGGTTCGTCTTGGTCCCCACCTTCTTCTGCGGTGAAGTCCCCCTAGCTCGGCGGCGCGCGGCTCCTCCCGGCTTCCTCCCTTCTTCCCGATCTTGCTTGGTGGTGAGGTACACGCGGTTGAGGGTGAGCTCGCGGTTCGGCTTGACAGCTACAGCGGCGTCCCCTTCTTCTCCGGCGGGTCCCCTTCTCCAAGTCCGGCGGTGCTCCGCCGTGCCCTTCTTCTCCCCGCCCCCCCTTCTTCTCCTTCCTTTCCCTTCTCCTCCAGTTCGGTGTGGCTTGTGGTAAGGCTTGCAAAGCCACAAGCGGCGGCGGCTCTTGGGGAAACCCCAGGGTTCCATGGAGGGGGTTTTATAGGGGAAACGGCCATGGCTATGGCGACGAACGGTGATGGTGGCCTTGGCTTGATCACGTGGTTGTCGATGGCCCGGCACGTCGCTATCGAGCTCGGATGGGTCCCAATTGGCGCGAGGGAGGCCAATTTGACTTGGCGGAGCAAGGATACGGCGTCCGGTGGGGCGAGGGCATGTGCACGGCGGCGCGGGGAAAAGCTTAATGCCGCGGGCGTGGCCGTGTCGGGGGCTTGTCGGTCCGGGTGGCATGCTCGAGGGCGTCCGATCGCTAGGTGGGAGGATCGAGCGGTGGAGGTAACTGCGTAAGATCCGTGGGCACCGGCGCGTGTACGTGCTCTGCCTCCGTTTTGAGCGTAGCGAGAGAAGGGAAAGGTATGACATGTGGGGTCGAGGTGTCGGCGGCTCGGGGTCTCCTTGTCGCGAAGCGGGACGGCGGCTCCACATCCGTCGTCGTTGCGGCTGGGCCCGGCGGGGCGCTGGCAGACGAGACTCGGCTGGCCGGGCCGTGGTATGAAAGAAGAGAGGAGAGAGAGAGAAGAGGTCCGCGGGCCGGTTTGGTTCCTTGCAAAGGCGATCTTGTTGGTTGGGCGATTGATGGGCGGTCGGGAGTGTGCGGGCGGGTCGCACAGCTGCGAGTGGGAAGGAATTCTTTGGCCCGTGGTGTGGGCCGATAAGGCTAGAATGGCTTTTCCATTTATTCATCTTCCTTTCTCCTTTTAATTCGTGTTTTCTATTAATTATTCCCCAATCCCATATCTAACTAGGTATTTGTGTATAGCACAATGTTACCTAGTGTCATGGTGGTCAATCATGGTCATAGGGCATGTTAAGGTATTATTCCCCCAAGATACTATGTATATAAATTTGTATAAAAGTGTTGTTGATTTGTTAATTAATACAAGAGAAATCCAATAAGATCCAAATCAGACACATATTAGTTGAGATGCAATAGTGCATGCTTATGTACTAATTATTGGGTCCAAAAGAATTGGGTGTTGGTTATCCCATCTCGGGCTTTGGGTCCAAGTCACGGTTTCTTAGGTTCTATATCTCATCTAAGCCATTTGTTGGGTATGTCGAGCCTATGGTTAGTTCCGGAGTGCACTAACTTGGTTAGTTAGGTAATCCGGTCATAGGTTGGTAACTAGGTCCTTAATCTACTAGGCATCTCCACTAGGTATATAGTAATGTAGTACGCCACTAGGGTTGTCTAGGTTTTGGCACATCCTCTAATCATGGCATAGCGGGTATGCTAGATTACTAGGGTAGGTTAGTGATTGGGTAGTTAGTTACTTATGTGTAGGTAGTTCCTATCTTTTTGACATAGGGCTATATGTATCCACATTCTCTCATGTAGGGTTAATGCAAGGGTTTAAGTCACCTTGTGTGAAGGTTGGTGTGAATTCACTAGTCACTATCTAGCTATGGGTAAACTCTAGTCGATTCAGGGGTTTAGCATAGGTGCATTCCTATGTAGGTCACACCTTAGTAATATAGATACTAACCCTGGTAAGAGTTCATTAGGGTTATGGCTAGTGATTGGCCATGGGTTCTACTAGTGAGTATATGAAGTCATTATAAGAGCTTATCCATCTACAATATAAAGGGATGCATTGCTATGCCAGGTCATGGCATTAGGGTGCATGTGCTCCTAATCACATGTGGCTTAAGAGGGGGTTAAGACACATGTGATGATGTTATATTTTAATGATTTACGACTACTCATGAGTATTGTTTTGCACAATTAGGTAGGGTTCTCTATATGACACGCAACAAATATAGGTTTGTTTAGAAAAAAATTTTGTAGTTGGGATTTTTGTGTTGATAAATTTTTCCGGGTTGTTACACCTATATAACCATCTCCTTGCATAACTATCAGCACGATTCATCTCAAAATATTCCGTCAGTGTAGTCCTAGTGGAAGATGGCCTATTGATGACATCTTCCAGGTTTTGAGACTCATCAATAATGACAGACTGCATGTTTGGTAGATGTAATTGGAGCTGCAAAACAGAGGACATACACCAAAAGATGAAAACCAAAAATCCTGTATACTGCTTCGGGCGGTGATATGTATCTAGCATCCCGATACCGATGGATCTCATTAATAACTCCAGCAGGCTCAACTGAGTATGAAGCACGGTCGTGGCCTTTGTACACATATTTGAATAGGTACTTACAAGCTTTGATGCTTGAGCATGCTTCAACATTCATATGGCAATTATACCTCATAAGGAGTCCTGGATTGTATGGAACGACCCATCTATTGTCTAACTCAGCACCTCTTACCTTCACTCGACGGCCATCATCTCTCCTCCTATACACAGGATATGAATCTTTGCCTTGCTGTGTTGCATCACAAAATTGTCGAGGATATTGAAACCAACATTTTCCATTTACCATACAAGGGCACTTTCTATTCAAGACTCCACACGGTCCATGCAGCATATGCTTAATCACAAGTCCGTGCAACACAGGGTACTTGTCCTTGTCTGGTATCTCTGCACAAATAACCTTGTCATAATCATCAGGGGTTGTCAATTTACTTCCTGATTTCATAATTAATAGAATGTGTTCATGGGGCAATCCTCTCTTTTGGAACTCTGTCACATGCACATATGCTGCAACATCTCCAAAGTATTTTTTTCTTGGTCAATAAATCCATCAAAGATCGTAACTTGGCCCGCGTATACTCTTGACACCAGATCTGGTCTGTCTTGTGGTTGCTGCCCAGGTTCAAGATTTTCTGTGATTTCTTGCCAGTGCGGATTGCATGTCATTGTGATGAAATAATCTGGTTTGCCGAAACGCTGCACAATGGCCATTGCGTTAAGGTACCGCCGCATCATGTCACGATCACCGCCCGGGAAAGAACGCGGCAACACAATTCTCTTGCCAACCTCGAGAAGCTCTTGTCTCTCCGTTAGAAACTACATCAACCAGCACCCTACATGTAGCACAGGCAATAAACCCATTTAGAATGATTATTTAATTATATGGAAGTGTGTAATAATACATATATATACATATGCATAGAAAAACATTTCCCTCACCTGATATAGTTCAGCACGTATGAGTTTCTGGTTTGCTGGGATAGAATACCAATCAAGCCTCATAGACTCAATCTTGATATACATGTCGACAGCCCATTGCTGGAAAAGTCGTCCTCCGAATAACAGGATGTTAAATAGACCCCTTCTAACTTGCATTAAGAAACAATAGTATTCTCGTGCTGTCACAAATTTTCCATTTTGATTTTCATCCAAAGGCTACTTAAGTGTTCACCTTCCTGAATGTCAGCACCATTTTCAGCCTCATCTGTGTATAGTGACAAATTATGTGCAAAATGAATACCGAGTTAGCTAATGTTGAATTTATTTATTCTTCTTATCTCTTACAATAATAGAACGATATCAAACCTGCAGGCTCAACAGGAGAAGAAGTAGCTTGAGCGGTTGCTGATTCACTATATGGCATAAATTTGTTCCAACCAGTTTCACCCTTAGGTTTTAATAAAGGATAAGACAATGGATCATAACAAGCATCATATGCTTTGATATATAGTGGGCGGTCTCCTCTTGCATACACAAGTACACTCCTATCAAAACATCGCTGGGGATCATTTCCTTCGGTCCAGATAGCACCAACTTGGTCAGATGTGGGTGCATTGTACCTTTAGGTAGACACACTGATCAGCGAAAAAAAGAACCAATTAGATACTGATGAGTAAGGTAGGAATTAAAATGAAACAAAGGCAATGTGGACGACAAAGGTACCTCCGCTGGTCAGGCGTGACATTAGTATTTAGCTCAATTACGTAGTTATCAAGATTTGGAATGGCTCCAACCCTCTTTAAGATCTGAACATAAGGGTTGCCCTCCAATATCCAGAGAACATTTCTTACGAGGTTTATGTCAAGGTCAGGAGATCTCCGTGTTCTATGTGTTAACGTGTCATCCCTCGTGTCATAAAAGTAGAGCTGCATGTGTCGTGGCCCCTTGGATCCTGGGACCAGATGATCGAGACGATGATACAATGAACCTTGCACCCGAAATGTATAGATACCAGTGCCTGCTGCGGTGGCCACTCGTCGATCCAAAGTAACCCCAAGGGTTGTGAAAGAGAAATGAGAGTTGAAGTAACGTATGTGCTTTCTAAAATATTTTGCATCAGCATCTAACTGACTGGTAAATAACCTTTGTAATTCAGGCGGCACATCAGGAATATGCACATGAACCTTTCCCTTTCGACAACAGAACCCTGGTGGTTCATATTGGAACCGTATGGCCCCACAACATCTGTAATCAGGCACCTTTCTTAGAATGTGGTGCTGATCTGGTAAATCTCTGTAGACGTAGTCGTAAGGGTCGGCGGCGTCATTATGACCATATATACGGTATGATTCGAATCTTTCATCTGCAATGAAGTTAAGGATCGGCTATAAATAGGCATGGTACAAGTAAAAATCAGTATGATTCAGTACTTTTATCATATAGGTACCTTCACCACGAAATTGCCTAGCTTCCTCGTCATCGCTCTGATCACCCGTGTCTTCCACACGTAAGTGAGGCACTGAATACGCACATAATGTCGCATTGGTTACAAAATCTACTATTAAAAATTACCGATGGTTAACGTGCACCGGCTTCACCATGCTGCCAGATACGGCGTCCGCCCGGCTTCCTGAAGCCTGGCTCCCGAAAAACTTACCGCCTGATATATGACGGGCGTGCCTGAAACCTGATAGCAGACGGGCGTGCAGGTGAACAATCGTCGCTCGTGCCTGGACGTGTGCAGTACTTCAGGCTATAGGAAAGCAGCCCTGCTCCGCCCCCGCCCAAGGCTCATCGCCCCCTTCACGAGTGATGCCATCCATGAGAGACAAATTGCAAAGCGGTGGCAGTGCCTCTGCATCCTGCCTCTGCATCCAAACCACGCTGTTGCCACCGCCGCTGAGCACGTATAGCCTGCGGCATCACGCCGTGTCCTGCCTGCCCCGGCCGGTCTTGGCGTGCGTCAACCGAGCGGTCAAAAAAAGAGTTAAACAATGGAAGCGGCAGCCGGCAGCAGCCATCAGCACTGCACGGCGGCTGTGCGTGGCGTGGTAGCAGCACTGCACGGCGGCTGTGCGTGGCGTGGTAGCAGCTGCGCGCGGCGTGGTGGGGTGAGCCGCCGTAGTACAATGTCATGATGCAGAACGCCGGCATGGATGCCAATGTTATCGCCAAATAAATCAAGGTCACGCCCCCCACCACCACTATGACGCGTACAGTGTCTAGGCATGCAGGCAGTGGACGCAGGCAGGCACCACATCAGGTCACATGCAGATGCAGCTGCGCCGTCGCAATGTCGCATCGGCCCTCAACAGAAGCTAGCTCACGCGAGAGGCTAGGGCCAGCGGCCAGGGGTGCTGCAAGCAATAGCAAGCTAGCCTAACGTGACCCGGCACGCGCGTACGTCGCGCTGTGCCGCCTGTTCCTGTTCCTGTGGTAATGGATGCATGAGATCGATGATGGAGAGCGAGTGCAATCTCCTTGCCGCGCCAGTGCGTGTGCAATCTCCTTGCCGCGCCAGTGCGTACCAGCCGGCCGGGCTAGGGGCGCGCACCGCACACACCAGGCCTGGTATAGATTATAGATGCGGTGGCCGGCCGACCGGAAAATACGTGTCCGGCGTACCATTGTGTACCAGCGTACGCCGCCAGGTCGGGCGCTCACCTGATCGATCGGTCATAACTCAGGACCCGTCGGCGGCCGGCCCCACGTGCGGTGCAACAGCGGACCGCCCCGCTGCCACTGGGTCAGCTGAATCATCCGCTGCCGCTGGGTCAGCTGAATCATAGTATGGCCGGCACGCTCAAATCCTACGTTGAGGATATGTAGGTTCGATATAGCAAATGATGCTCCTACGAGCACAGATGGCCTGCAGGCCATCGCATCAGCCGCGCATCAGCCGCAAGCTAAGCTCTCCTGCTTTCCTCCGTCCATGGCTTTGGCGTCCAGCCGTCCACGACCACGGGTGACGAGAGACTGTTGGCACGCATGCATGCGGTGAGCAGTGCGCGGCCTGGGAGGCTGGGACGAACGAAGAACGCGCCGCGCGACTCCGGTGTCCGGTCCGCCTCGCCGTGGCGTCGCGTCCTTTCGGCTTTCGCCGGGGCAAGTGGACAAGCCCTGCCGTTTCCCATCACGTGCCTCGGACACTGTTCCTGAGCTGTGCTATGCAGCTGGCCGGCAGCATGCATGGCGTGGAAGCGACGCGACTCACGGCTCGCCGACGATGGATGACGGACGGCAGTGGCGTGCTCACACAGAGTCACACAGCTCGCGCGAGCTAGGGGCCAGCGCCACACCACAGCAGCACTGTGTGCCTACGTCCTGATGGACTGCTGATGTCTGCTCCGTGTTTTTTTTTTTTGTGTTTATTCACTCATGCCGTGCAAGAAAGCTAGCAGATTACAGGAGTGCAGACGCCTGCGTCTGTACATACAGTATGCCCTGAGCTCAAATGCCTCTGTTCTATCTCTTTATCTCTCGCTATGAATAATCATGCATCTGTCCTATATCTCTTGCTATGTACAATCACGACGTGGCAAAATTAGTTCAGAACCAGCGTCGCGACCAAATCGATTGACGACCTCATGGTTGGCAGGCTACGCCGTGCCCGTCAGCCCGTGCGGCCGCGCGCTGCTGCAGGCTGGTGGTGTGCCGGGCGGCTAGGCGACGCTAAAGTCGACGCGTCGCTGCTAACTGTGATGCGGGTCAGCAGGAAAAATGCAGGTTCGCTGATTAGGTTACGCTTTGCAGGCTGCCCACTTCAAGCTGGATTCATATACGCACATGTCCCGCCGTGAGCTGTCCAGTCAGAGGCGTGCAAGTGACCGGCGCCATGAGCTGTCCAGTCAGAGGCGTGCTTGAGTGACCTGATAACAGATCAGGCCTTCAAACGGTGCTGCCGAAACCTGATAATGACAACGGACAGAGCGCCGGGCGTGCAAGTGAACAGTCGTCGCTCTTGCCTGAACTTATGCGCATTGACTATTTGGCCATCCACATCGTGCATCAACCTCTACTACTTAGGCCTTGTTTAGATTGCAAAAGATTTGAACTTGATGAATAGTAGCTATTTTGTTTTATTTGAAAATTTTTGTCCAATCGTGGACCAACTAGGCTCAAAAGATTCGTCTCGTGATGTACAACCAAACTGTGTAATTAGTTATCTTTTTTACCTATATTTAATGCTCCATGCAAGCGGCTAAAAATTGATGTGATGGAGAGAGAGTGAAAAAACTTGGAACTTTGCCCCAATCTAAACAAGGCCTTATTAGTTATTAGAGCCACGTTTTGCCTCACGCCTTGGCCGCCACCGTTGCCCCTCCCGCCTCAATCTTATGGCTTTTACCGCTACCTAGCCATATCAGTTGCTCCTCCTCTCGGCTGCAGGGAGCTCGACGCCGCGGGGTGAGCTGCGCATGTCCGACTGCAGTCACCTGTGGAATTGCAGCGGCGCACCATGGATGACGAGGCGACCCAGCAGCAACAATCGAATGTCGGGTCGCCCGCCGGCGCCGGCCGCGGTGGCCACGTGCTCGCGGACTTCTGGCCCCGGGAGGTGACCGTTCGGCGTAGCGACGAACGTGATGGCGTGGAAACCGCAGAGGCCGCGCAGCCGCTGGCGCTTGGTCCAGACGAAGTTTTGCCCTCCTCGGGCAGAAAGGTTTGGCCTCCTTAACCTGCAATTTAGTTTTTGTTTCTTGATAGTACACTGACAAGATAGTCTAAAAACTGTCAATTATGCAACAAATTTGCTCTGAAATGAAATGTTCTGGTCACCATGTTATCCCACATCCACTTACAGAATGTGTTCATTTTGTATAGCTCAGTTTGCCAGTAGATAGGAATACTTTTCATTTATAGTTCAGTCTCAGGTAGCAGTTAGGAACAATTGGTTTCCTTGCGTTCTGGATACAAAGTATCACTCCTTCAGAGATTGTGTAATGGATAGAAGCTAAAAGTAGTAGTCATTTCCTTTCTTCTATTGCACATGCTAGGGTCAATTTCATACTAGATACGTTCCTCCAAGTACTTGTTATGTACTCCCTCCGTTCCAAAAAACATGCAATTCTAGAACAGTACCATGGTTTAGTATCTCAAGTTTGATTAATTATAGATAAAAAATTATTAATATTCATGTTATCAAACAAATATCATTAGATTCCTTATGAAATGTATTTTTTTAATAAATTAATTTGAAGTCATAAATATAAATAGTATTCGCTAGAAACTTGGTCAAACGTGAGCTACTTTATCTGGCACGCAACCCAGAGTTGCAAGCTTTAGAACGGAGGAGTACTTGACTTGAAAAATGGAAACTCTTTCCTATCCATGTCCATAATTTTAGATGTTTTTAAAATAGGAAGAATGACTAATGTAATAAAAAAATTAGGCAAGCTGAATATTGGCTACAGGCTATATTGATTTGTAAATGAAAACTGAAATTTAGGCATCTAATTTCTTGCGTTTCATTGTTTTCAATCTGTAACCTGTTTAGTTTGCTGTTGTGTGTGCTCTTGTAAGTATTTTTATGTCCTTAATCTAATGATAACCATAAGCAGCCAATTTGGTCTCATACTCAGTAGCCACAAACATAAAAAAAACACCTACATCAAGATCGAGAGTTCTCGATTAGATTACATACGCAACCATCAAAATGATATTAGGGCCGACCTCTACCAAGGATTGGTTGATAGCCTACATGCTGGTGAAGGGAGAGCGAAGCTATTGGAAAACGGATAGTGATGCCTTCATCATTTATTGGAGGACCACGTGACATGAGGAAGCGGTACGTGGACGCCATGGCCCCGGTACGGAGGTTCGGTAAACCGGACATCTTCCTTACTATGACATGTAACCCGAATTGGGATGAGATCAAGCGTGAACTCTACCACCGCCGGGTGCCACAGGATCGTCCAGATCTTGTTGTCCGAGTCTTTAGAGCAAAACTACAAGAGCTAAAGGATAGGCTGCTAAAGAAGGATATCCTTGGAAAGGTCAAGGCGCATGTATATGTTGTGGAGTTCCAGAAGAGGGGTCTGCCGCATGCACATTTTTTGCTCAGGTGGTCGGTGCCTCACTGCGGATGTCATACATTTGGGATTGCATGCGGCATCTAAAATTGGTGCGCAACATGAGGGCAAAGAGTGACCCGTGGTTTGCGTATCACTTCTCGCGCATCGGTGGCGGTACCGAGGAGGCGAATGGCGATGATGAAATTCGTCTTCCTCATGATATATGCATACCACACACCGGGGAAGATAGTGACCTTGATACTCTAATTGATTGCATATTTCCTAACCTCAATGTAAATATGTCAAGCAAAGATTATATCACCTCTCTAGCGATATTATCAGCGCGGAATGACTGTGTAGATATGATTAATATGAAGATGATAGATCGTTTCCACGGGGATGAGATGAAGTACCATAGCTTTGACCGTGCGGTGGATGATCCGCACAACTACTATCCTGAAGAATTCCTTAACACTTTGACACCTAATGGTCTACCGCCACATGTGTTAAAACTAAAGATTGGATGTCCGGTCATATTGCTCAGGAACATTGACCCCGCCAATGGACTTTGTAATGGTACGAGGCTTATCATACGGGGGTTCCAAAAGAATACCATAGATGCAGAAATTGTGTTGGGACAACATGTCGGAAAGAGGGTTTTTCTGCCTCGTATACCCTTATGCCCTTTGGATGAAGAGATGTTCCCTTTCCAATTTAAGAGAAAACAATTCCCTATTCGGCTCAGCTTCGCAATGACCATTAACAAGGCACAAGGGCAGACTATCCCTAATGTCGGGGTATACTTGCCACAACCAGTGTTCTCGCACAGCCAATTGTACGTAGCGCTATCAAGAGCCACGTCAAGATCAAACATTAAGATCCTAACGTGCCGCCTGCGAGAAGGACGGGAGCAAGGGGAAGGGAAAGAAGAAACCAACAAAGGATATATTCACGAAGAATATCGTATATAAAGAGGTTCGACTTCATAAAAAAGGTAATGCGTCGATACATTTTTTTCAAGATATCAATAGTGCTTTAGCTTTAATAGTGTTTTAGCTTTAAAAATTAACAAACAAGTTTATATGCAGGATATTTCCAACTATAATTTCAACTATCTCGCATACTTCAAATGCAAGGAGATGCCACATCTTAGACTTGAAATTTTAAGTTAATTTTAATTATGTTTCTTGAAAACTTATGTAATATTATTGTTTCGAACAACACGATTGCAATGTCTTTTTAATTTAATAATACATTGTTGTGTTGGAAAATGGTAAAGCAACGTTTCACGTGCATTAATCTCCACTTTATTAATCAGCAACACCATCGATGAAACAAATAAAAAGAAAAATAAATGTTAAACTTACTCCAAATTCGTCCAAAATCCTCCAAATCCTGACTTCATAAGAGAGGTAATGCATCGATACATTTTTTTCAATATATAAATCCTACTTTAGTTTTAACAATTAATAAATAACTTTGATATGCAGGATACAACTAGAATTTCAACCATCTCAGTATACTTTAGCTACCAAGAATCGACGATCTTGGACTTCAAATTTGAAGTTATATTTTAGTTATCTTTCTTGAAGGCTTATGTAATATTGTTGTTTCAAACATCACGATTATGGTATCTTTTTTATTTAATAACAATACAACATACGCTAATACATATATGTTATCGTGGTATTGTGTTTCCCGTTGCAACGCACGGGCATTTACCTAGTGACTCATAGGACAGTAATCTTACTTGTTGCATAGGGTAGATTTATATGATATATTAAAACGGAACCAACCTTCTTCTTCATCTGAATCAAATTGATCATTGTGTGCAGGCTCGAACAGGGTACTGTCAAATTCCTGCATCTCGTCGGGGTTTTCATTTATCCGTTGGAGAGATGCTGGTAGCCCTGCAGTAGGTATGTGCTAGCACGTTAGATAAATTTATTAGACGCTGGTTGGGTCTAATAAAGCAGGTGTCAACAAACCTGTGCGGTGGGCATTGGCTGGAGTAGCCTGCATGGACGGAGGTGTACTATTTCTCATATTCCTTGTATACTCCCGCATTTGGGTCAATACTTTTTCTTTTCTGGAGTCATCCATAGTACCGTACCTCTCTCTTCTTCTCATGAGCCTGTGGGCACTTGAACTGGACCCTGATAAGGATTTTCAATGTAGTTGTTAAGGCACTAACATATTATTTTCGTAAAATACAGTACAATAAAACACACAGATGTAGAGGAGAAATTGGCTATTATAGGACTCCAATCGTGGTGACTTCTCCCTAATAGGACTCCAATCGTTTTATCCTCCCAAATAGGATTCCAATCATTTTACATCCTCTCAAATAGGATTCTAATACATTTAACCATGTTTTAACTCCTAAATACATGTATTTTGCCATAGTATGACCTTTTTGCCCCTGGGCTTTTAAAACATGTTGGGGGCTGTTGGCCTGGCCTGGCCGGACGCTGCCTGCAATGGCCGGACGCTGCCTGACCTCACCTCTCGCCACTCTCGACCTGTGTACACCTTGACAACATATTTGCAAGAGGCCGGCGTATATACTGTTCCGAATACGTTTACGTGAAGAAGCGAAGAAGCTAGCTTCATAGCCTCTATTAACTTGCTTGCCGAGGCATATATACACATATACGCTCCCTAATCCTACTAGCTCTCGTTAGCTTTCTTTGCCTGTGTGTACGCGACACAATCTAGCATATGTATCTTCATATATGTAATTTTCTTTTTATACACACAAATAAATACATATGGCCGGCCGTGCCCAGCTGGGCAACAGCATCCTTGGGCAGGGCTTGGTCATCAGATGCCATCTCCATCCCTAGGGCGCCCGTCGCTTACCATCAACACCATGGCCGGCCGTGCCCAGCTGCCCAGCGCCCATCGTGGCCTCACCAACAGCAGCCGCCGCGTCCACTAGGGCACGCGCGGGGTCAGCAGCCGCCGCGTCCACTAGGGCACGCGCGGGGTCAGCAGCCGCCGCGTCCACTAGGGCACGTGCGGGGTCAACAGCCGCCGCGGCCACTAGGGCACCACGCGCGGGATCCCCTTCATCCATGGCGGCAGGAAGTTCAGCAGGTGGTGGCTCTCCTCCAACCATGGCGCGGCGTTGGTGTGGGTGAGCGTGCGGCGGCGGCGGCGGGGTGGAGTGAGGCGTGCGACAGCGGCGGTCTCGTAGCAGGAGAAAGTCGCGATGAATATGTTTCTCGATCGATCAGTATCGTCCGAATAGTATTGTACGTAATAGTATCGTACGTAAGAGAAATTGGCTAAGGGTACTTTGGCCATTATTACAAAATACATGCATTTGGAATATAAGAAAATGGGTTAAATGTATTAGAATCCTATTTGAGAGGATGTAAAATGATTGGAGTCCTATTTGGGAGGATGAAACGATTGGAGTCCTATTAGGGAGAAGCCACCACGATTGGAGTCCTATAATAGCCAATTTCTCGATGTAGAGATGCCACTGAATGATAACACACCAGGATCAGGAATGATTTCAGAAGACTGCTGAAATGCATCATTTGCATTCATTTGATGACTCCTTCGGATGTAATTATCGTTTCGATGCAACCATAGAGGTGAATCACGAGGGTCTTCATTTTCTTGGTTCCGAAGCGAAGGTGCCGCCGTAAGAATCGTTGTAGACCCCGTCGGAAATGGTGAGCGTAGCCCTACTCCGGGGTAGGTCCCTGACGTATCCAACTCACAGAAAGGCATGGCTGCGGCAGAAATACATCTTTCGCCTGACGGCTGCACAACGGTAGACGGAGTTGTCGCATATGTTGCCTGCTGCTCTTCCAACGGTGTTAGGATATGCATATGGTCCTGCAGTTGCTGCAACACAAGACAATGGGCATATGAAAATGTAATCCTAATTATTTTATATCTAGTTATATGCATATGTAGACACATCTGAAATAGTCCATCCTTACCCGCCGAAGATTGTTGTTGTTCCGGTTGTTTTGAAAGTGCATCTGAAAGTGCACTTAATTCAGCCTTTCGGCACGCACGATATTCGCGTTGCTTTCTATTTACTTCCTCCCTTTCCTCGTTCATTTGTTGAGCCCTTATCCTAGCGCGGTACTCTCGTTGTTTCCTGTTCCTTTCCTCTTTCTTGCGTTCTTCTTCAGTGCAAGCTGGTTGACATGGTGGTGTTATATTATTATTATAAATATAATTATGGTAATTGTCAAATGTACAATGCACGTACCTGGTGTTTGGATGTTTGTTATATCCCTCCATTATCTTTTGTAGGGCGTATTGAGGAGTTTAACAGATACCAAGAAAGTCTAGGGGAGGTAAGCGGCAGTGTAAATAACACGCTAATTTAGTGCTCAGCACGGCCACGTTGTAATAGTTGATTAGCCAGTTCCGTTTCGCATAGATGCATGCATTAATTACCACGGCGTCCTTCCGAACCATTGGCTGCATGCCTGCTTCGATTAGAGGGCTCAACCATTAAAGGGCTGAGTAAATTGCTCTAACGCCCTAAAAAAATCAAAACCAAGATTTTTGAGTACGCCCTACAAAAGATAATGGAGGGAGTATCAGCCTAGTTATTCATTAAAACTTTTAATTATGTTTAAATCTTGATATACGCGCGTGAGATAAAATGAACCGGATGTAGTTAAAAAAATGAGTGTGAAAACATAATCAAAACTTGTTAGGGCTGATGCCAGCACATCAAATCGTTCCAACGACCGTTAATTTGGTCTGGGACGTCGCCACGTCGGGCGGGAAGACTGTACACATGTCAGTTTCTCGTCAATACGCGGAAAACACAGGTGCCCATGGCGATGACCGTATGGCGATGTATGTACATGCCCAGAAGACCAGTCTTTGCTACAGTACAAATCCTTGCGTGTAGTACTATTCAACGGGTGGGATTCGTGGAATTACCGGAATAACGTTGTCGGCAGTACAACGACTAAATAGCGAACGTTCATTGGAACAAAAACTAGCGAACGATTTTCCGACATGGCTCCCATTCCTTATTTGGAAAAAAATATTCCACCTCTTTCCAAGTTTGGACGGCTCGGCCGCACCTCACTGCATGCATGCTAAGGTCACTGCTGTTGACGGAAGCTAAATAAGCAAGGTATTTATTTCAAAATGTTATAATTCCGAAACAGTATATCCATTTTCAAATCCATTTGCACCAGTGTGATATACGCGACGAGCCGAACAAAACTAGACCCCAGTTGCATATGTTTCGAAGAGTAATAATTTATCCATATTAACTTATAACATATAAGTTTTGACATATAACTTATAACCTATAACTTACGCGAAAAAATTAGAAAACGAAGAGACACAACTTACTTACTAAAAGTTATTAAACATAGAGTTATGAATTAACTTATAACTTTTGACAAACCTTACGACACAAAAGTTATGAACACGAGGAACGATCTATCTTATAACTTATACTGAAACTTAAAAACACAAAACGTTAAGTTATTATATAATGTTATCAAACATAACTTATGCACATAAGTTATTATATAAAAAACTTATGTACATAAGTTATTAAATACAATTTATATGCATAATTTATGTAAAAATTTGAACGTCCACGTAATTCACGGAGATGGAGATAAAAATTCTGCTACATAATTCTCAATGAAAAAGCTTAAACTAATTCTAAAGAAATGAAAGAACTAAAAAGAAAAAAATAATAAAAGAACTGGCTGGTGTCCGCAGACCATATAAGGAATCAAATTTGCATGCATAGAATGCGGCTCGATAGTTACAGAAGGTAAAGAAAGAGAAACGCAAGCCATGAGGAGGTCTACGCGGACAGACACCGACGTTCACTCTCGTTCGCTCGAAGATGAAGCGGGCGAACGATCGCCATAATGGAATTGCGCAGTACAACACGATGTGTTGGGTAGCGGCTCGTCTTTACTACTGTACAAATAAAATCCTTTGCGTGTACAAGTCGAAAAAACAAATCCTTTTGCGTGGACACTGCGGCTCGTTAAGGAAGATGCGCAGAGCTAACGACGAGACGAGACGTTGGAGACTAGCTCACCAAGCGTACGTCTTGCCCGACTTCAACTCACTCCGGTCAAGGGGAGGAGCCATAGACCACACTTCTAGCCACGACCATACCCTCCGTACCATATCTCTGAATGTCCCTAGAAGATTCACTCGTCGTATGAAGGCCACACATGAATCTAGGCATCTAGCAACAGTATGTATACATACACGAGTTTGCCATTTGTTCAAGGCGATGCGGCGTTGTTTGGTTTTCGTATACAAATACACGTGAATAAAAACGCTAACACATGTAACCCTCCTTGACGAGAAAATCTTCGGCCAAGAAAACGCAAAAGGTTGAGTCCTTGACCGTTTGCATTTGGTCAAGAGACGTGTGGTGAGATGGGATGGACAACCTGTCTTAGATATTTAGAACATGTTTGGTTCTACGTCATAGGACGTCACTTCTTGCTATGACGCCACCAAAGTTGAGGGTGAGAAAAAAAAATATGCGTAAATGAACTAAGATTCTCATGGCTTTGCTGCATTTTACGTGGAAACCATCTGTGGCGAGCTAGCATCCGTGGCGTGGCAAAGGCTAGGAATCAAACACTCCCTTAAGGATGATGAGATGACACCATTTGATGTTTGGTTGATAAGTAACAAAACCGACCAAAATTTCTATTAGTTTGGTGACATTAAAAATGATGAACCACCACCTGACAAGCAGTGTCCACGTATCATCCACTTTGAAAAGTTGTTCAGATAAACCCTTATGCTTGTGTTTATTTTACCCTTTCGGATATATTTCAGTTGATCTAGTCTACCGGCCATCTCCGTTCTGGAGGCCACGAGGCTTGCCTAGCGGCATGAGGACCTCAGCTTAGCAGAAAATCATTTTATCATGTAATACACAACCTCTTGTGCTATTGGTAGTTGTTTAGGATTTGGTAACCTTCGATTACCGTGGGTTGTAAGGACTTAAACTTCGGTTTACCACTGCTTAATGAAACACATGCTAATGCATGTTCTCGAAAAAAAAATCTACCGGCCATCTAATAATAATATATATCCTTTTTATTTCTACAAGTACAAGTTAAGTTTGTTTTAGGATTACAGTACAAGTTAAGCTTTAAGTTCAAAGTGTGTATGTGAATAGAGGATACCATAATTTATGTTGGAAAAATGACCGCTTTTATATGGTTGATAAACTACTATTGATACTTTTAGAGACTTCCATTTTTTAGTAATTGATTGTTTATTTGTCGATGATTGTTTATAAATAATAAAATGGTAATGCTAATGTACTATTTACTAAGATCATCTCCAAGAGTTTTCAAAACTCACCGATAGTCTTAATTTTTTTGGCAAGATTGAAAAAATTATCTCCAACAACTCCTTTATGATGTCAACTTTCAATCTTTCCACACTTGGAAAAATCAATCCAACCACATGGAAATATACATGTGCTTATTCAATCGGCCAATATGAAGGTGGAAGGATGAGGTCGGAAAGAATAAGGACAAAGAGAAAGGGCTCCCAATGCAAATATACAAGAGAACATAAGGTATACAATTTTTCGAAGTGATTTGGAGATAGTTCAAGATCCGTGTTGTGTCTTTTGATTTTTTAGCTAGGAGCGAGATATTTCCTTCTTTTTTTAGAAACTTCAAAGACTCATTGGTTTACCAATTATTTTTTTTAAACTATTAAAGATGCTCTACAAGATACGGAGCAATAGTCAAAACAAATTCCAGCCATTATTTTTTTTTGTATTTTATATGATTGAATGAATTAAATCAATAACCTAGGAGCATCTCCAACCGTTTTGCATTTAGACTTTGCATTCACTAATTTGCAAAAAAAGTCTTAAAAAGTCCTATCCAATGGTTTTGCATTTAGACTTTGCAATTTCATTAACTTGGCAAATAGTGGCATATATGCCAAGCCCCTCGCTTGGCAAATCGCGACTCGCGCCTCCTCCGTAGCTCCCCGCGACTCGCGCCTCCTCCACCCACGCCTGCCATATTTGGGTAATTTCCAAGTCAAAAATGCAAAACGGTTGGAGATGGCCTCTTTTTTTCCTTTGCATTTTGTTTCCGGAGTTGGCAAATGACAGCAAATGCAAAAGCAAAAATGCACAATGGTTGGAGATGCTCTAAGAAAAATGCTCTCAAATCTCTTGAAATGTTAGGTTCATCTCATGTATCACGTTAGAGAGCAAACATTCAATTCACGATTATGGCCATAGTAGAAAAAATGCAAGTGGATTAGCCCGCGAACCCATATATAGGCTTAATTTTATAAATTCAGTTTAAGTAAAGGTTTCATGTCATTGTTTTCAAGACTTCCATGTGTTGGACAAATTGTAGTTACGATTCTCCTCATGAAGCTCATTTCATCCCATTAAATTGGACATAAAAGTCTCATTAATTTGCATTGAGATTACTCTAACAACCTACAAAATTGAGACCATGTGTATGGATCCCCCACATTCGCCCGCTTGCACCTCAAGGTCATAGCCCTTAGGCGAGTACGGGTCCCTATGAGATCGATGCCAATGTGGTTAGATAAGAGCATTTCCGACGTTGTCCAATCTCAACTCTCATCTCCATAAACCTATCATATTGGGAGATATGTGGTGTTTTTTCATGCTCCAATAATTCAGCAAAAGCCCTTTCTTTTACGGGACCAACAAAAAAAAAATCTCTGTCTCCCCTCAAATAAAGGGGGAGTTCCATCTCCCACAATAGCATGGGTGACATAGTAACTATAACTTCTTCCTATCTGCTCAGTACTCATCGTGCACCACGATGTCTGCACTCAACAAAGGACTTGAGGCGCATCCCATGGGCCGGAGTTTGGCTCAATGACGAGGGATGAGGGCCATTCTCCACGGGTGCCGAAGGGTGGCGCTCTAGTTCAAGGACTAGGCGTCTCCCCTCAAATAAAGGGGGAGTTCCATCTCCCATAATAGCATGGGTGACACAATAACTATCACTTCTTCCTATCTACTCACTACCTACACCGGAACTCATCATGCACCACGATGTCCGCACTCAACAAAGGACTTGAGACACATCCCAAGGGCTGGCGTTTGGCTCAACGACGAGGGATGAGGAGGGCCATTCCCCACGGTTGCTGGTGGGTGGCGCTCCAGTTCAAGGACGAGGCCTGAGAGCTAATCTGCATGGCTAGTCATTGCTCTAACTCAACGAGGAGGAACGAGGGTTGACATTGGTGGCTGCAGAGCATAGGGATTGGGATGTTGTGGAGGTGTTAGAGTTGTATCTCGTCCAGTGGGGCAGCAGCGGTGGGGCTAGCGCATGGTAGAAGTTAGGATTGGGTCTGGTACACGACGGAGGTCGAGGTCAGGACTGGCTTGCGGCGGTGGTCGAGTGCCATCTAATGTTGTGAAGGAGAGGAAAAAAAGAAAGGGAAGAAAAGAAAATAAATAATTGTGATCTGAAACGGTTCCGAGGAAGATTTTGGTGAGCTGCTGTAGCATCTACCCCAATAATCTAAAAAGTGGTATTTGGGGAATTGGATTGGGACTTGCTCTAGATGCTTTGACTAACAGATTTTTTCGTTTAGGCCTTCGCAATAAAGATAATTAAGGGCGTCCGTAATGGTAATAGCTAGTACTAGCTACATAGTCAACGAACGTGGAGGTGAGAGACAAGAAAAAAGACTATTTTATACTACTGGTCCACGTGCTCCTCTCACATATTCTTGGGCGTGAAATAGATATGCTATTTGGTTGTTGCTAGTGAGCACTCTCTCTCCTACTTTTTGCTTGCTACGTCACATTTAGATAGCCAAATAGTTAGCCATTGCGGACGCCCTAAGCTATGAACTTGACTGTAGAACTGCTGGCCAGCATCATGGGTTTAGGACATTATGTTTCTTAGATCAGCTATATATTAGATTAAAATCCTATAAAATCCTACTGTGTTTAGATGAGATCGCAAGATTCTGTGAGTTTTTCTATCCAAATTCTACATCAAAAATATTTTTTATATGGAATCCGAATTTTGAATCCCATCGAACGTGACATAAGGTGATTGAATGGTAGGATCATGGGTGTATCTTGCCGAGATTTTTTTTCGTGCAAAACCCAATTCCGTGGCAGGTGGCGGAGACTCGACATGACTCGACATCACTGTTGCGATAAGTGTACCGATAGGCCGAGTATCTAGGGCAAATCTTCTACCGCTTGGAGTCTCCAGCTCCAGCTTGATCCGATCCAGCAAAACCATCATTGCACTTGCCTCTCACACGACACGATGTCCACTATCAGCAGCTCCTGCAAAACGCCTCGTTGGCCGTGCGCCGCGCACGCAGCCTGCCTAGGCGTGCATGCTTTGCACACGTCGACGACGCATAGGTCGGCGCCATGTCATGTCATGTCATGGCCACCGCCCCGGCAGGCCGGCCGTTCCGTCTCCCCATGCGCCCACCCCACCCACCCGATCGGCGACCGAGCCGGCCACCCTCCGTCTTCCCAATGCAATATAGGAGTAGCCGAGTAGCCTCTCTCCCTCGGCGCCCAACTGGTACTAGTACTAGTACCAGGGGCAGTTGTACTAGTAGCTACCACGCACAAGTGAGAACACACAAGAACGAGTGAGCTAGCGATCAGATCGGTCACCACTGACCAGAAGAGCAAGCATAGCTTGCCGCAGCCTGCAGGTGGCGGCTGGTTGCCTGGCCGCCGCCGCAAGCCATGGGGGTGCCTTCCTTTTATAAGTGGCTCGTGGGGAAGTACCCGAACATCGTCGTCCCCGCCAAGGACGACGTCGAAGGTGGCGCCGGCACGTCGCCGTCGTCGGCGTCCCCGGAGCACGAACAAGCCCAGGCCGGCGGCCCCAATGGTGTCTACCACAACCTGTACCTGGACATGAACGGCATCATCCACCCCTGCTTCCATCCGGAGGACCAGGTATATACGTCGTCTGTATCCTGATGGATTGATCGAGTTCCCCAACTGAATCTCTTGATGATACGCAATGCAAATGCAGGTGTACCCGCCGACGACGCTCGACGAGGTGTTCGCGGCCATGTTCGAGTACATCGACCGCATCTTCAGCATCGTCAGGCCAACCAAGCTGCTCTACTTGGCAGTAGGTACGGTTCTGTGTACTACTAGTACTACGTGTTTCAACCGTTTTTAACCATTTTTCCCCTCTTCGTCTTTGCCGTTTTATCGACGATTCTAATACAACTGTGCACGTCTTGTTTGAACTGCCGCAGATGGTGTTGCTCCCCGCGCCAAGATGAACCAGCAGAGGTCCAGGCGCTTCAAGGCTGCCAAGGACGCTAAAGACGCGGTAAATAAACAATAAACACCCTCACCGTCCTCTGGATTTGTTTGCTGCTATGCATGAATTGAAGGAACAGCATGTATGATGTATGACTGTATGTTCAATCGGTGCTATGATTTGAAGGAACTGGAGGAGAAGCTTCTGAGAGAGAAGTTCAGAGCTGAAGGGAGGAGGTGCAGCCACGGGAGACAAATGAGGTTTCAGATCCCAACGTTATCACGCCAGGGACGGAGTTCATGGAGAAGCTCTCCAAAGCCCTCGAGTACTACATCCGTACCCGGTTAAATAGTGATCCCGGGTGGAAATGCATCAAGGTTTAGTAGTACTATTATGCAGTTCTGCAAGAAATATTTTATTAATGTGATGAAAACTCTTGTTTAACCCTGGGAATTTCAAGATGTTTGTTTCACCGTGTAAAATGTGCTGCCCTCTGTTTTGAAATAATGGTTACAATTCCACTTTACTCTTCTACTTTTAGCAAGTACTAATAGGTAAATTTTAAAATGATATTTTTGACCTTGTCATCCAAATATTTAATTTCAAAGTCAACTTGTGTATTTAATGTTACAGGCAAAATACCAAAAGTCATCAGTCATTACTCATCAGCGATAATTTTCTTATATTGTTTATTCTCATTCTAAGTTAAATGGAATTCAGGTGATGACCCCTTTAGCTATTTCAAAAAAAAAATCTTTTAATCTTAGACATCGTGCCTTTTGTTGCATGGGTAATTGTTCACTTATGTTGATGAAGATCCTGAATTTGGTTAACATGATCATTACTTGCTAAAATTCATGCTACTTGTATTCTGAAGGTAATACTTGTAAAATGCGCTGAAATAATGGCTACCATTCCACTTTACTCTTCTAATTTTAAGAACTACTAATAGGTAAATTAAAATGATATTTTTGACCTTGTCATCCAAATACCTAATTTCAAAGTCAACTTGTGTATTTCAGTTTACAGGAAAAATATCAAAAGTCATCAGTCATCAGTGATAATTTCTTATACTGTTTATTCTTATTCTAAGTTAAATGGAATTCAGGTGGGGATCCTCTCCCCCATTAGTTATTTTTTAAAAAGGGTGTTTTAATATGAGGCATTGTGCATTTTGCTGAGTGGGTAATTGTTCAGTTATTTTGATCAAGATCCTGAATTTGGTCAACAGGATAATTACTTGCTAACCTTCATGATACTTGTGCTCTGAAGGTTATACTCTCTGATTCAAATGTACCTGGAGAAGGTGAACACAAGATAATGTCTTTCATCAGGGGACAACGGAGTTTGGAGAACTTCGATCCTAACACAAGGCACTGCTTGTATGGACTGGTACGATGGACTAACTAAATATTTGAATATTTTCTACAGTGACACATCACTGATCTTCTGATTGTTGTTTTCATTGTGTCTCTTTTACATACTGAATATCATTACAGGATGCAGACCTTATAATGCTCGCTTTGGCATCTCACGAAATTCACTTCTCAATTTTGCGTGAGGTCTGTCAATCTATCTTTTTTTTTGTTGAAAAATTTTGTCAATCATCCTCTCGTCAACTCGGGCTTGATCAATAGCATGATAGTTTTTGGCAAACAACATTTAGTTATTTGGATTTAGAAAGCAATGGTGTTTTGAATCTAAATATAGTTTCAGAATTTATAAATAAGAGAAATTTTACAATGGTTGGAAAAAATATGAACCGTCCATAGAGTGAGATCCAACGGTGCAAACATAGTAGGTACCAACGTGAAAGTACTTAGTATTATCAAAATGGTGGGGACGGTACCGAGTAGGTAGGACCACTAGCAAAATTTTTGGGCCAGTTTCCTATTTTTAGTTTTACTTCTTTTTTCCGCTAAGGGTAAATCCATAATTTCCATCGGTTCTCGGAAGGCAATCTCCGTTGTTCCATCGCGCTTGCAGGGCTCCCGGTCTCAACCAGTGCAACGCCGGCGGCTGCTGCTTCGGCCACTGCTGAAACCGCTCCAGCCATGGAAGATCTAGCTTGTCACAAATGGAATGGCCATCAAGCTTGCACAAATAATAATGAGCTCATGGAATAAATGGAGATGCGATAGAGAAGGGCCGGGGAATTTGTGTATAAGAGAAGAGAGAGTGATTGCTGGACTCAACACAATTATTGCTGCCCCTCCGTTTTCCCTTTGTCTCATCATGTAATTTCTTCTCTCCTACTCCGGACGTCGTGGCACCGGCACCAACGTCGCCGTCCAAGGCTCCGAGTCTGAGTTCCTCATGAGCATTGTGTTGGCGCACAAGGGTGCCGGCGCCAGTGATGCCACCGAGGATGACATCAATCTTGTGGCTGCCACTGCTATGGACGATTTGCGGCGGCTTGTCAGCGAGTCCATGTCTATCCATGCCGAGGGGCAGGACGCAGGAGACGCAAATGTGTTAGGAATTAGACGACGCGTTTGTCAAGGACCAGCTAGCGTTATACTAGAGGCCAAAAGGTCTATTACCATTATGCTCTAAACAACAATAAATGTCTAAATAAAGAAAAAAACAAAAGTACCAGGAGGTACCATGGTAATTTCCCAACCATTGTAAAAGAGCTCTATAAATAATATTGAGTTGGGAATGCTTGTTTTGTTAACTTGAACAGGATGTGTTACGTCAAAATCTGCGAGAAAATAGCATCGCGCTATCTAAAGAACTGTTCAAAACTGAAGAGTCCTCAATAAAATGTAGAGCATGGTTCCCCCGAGTAACAGAAACAACCACCAAGGACAGGTCTCCCAAGAAACCTTATCAGGTTTGTTCCTCATAGATGATAACAGGGTCTTTATATTTTTTTTTTTTTTTTATAACACCACCTTCTTGCAGTTTTTGAACATTTGGGTTCTGAGGGGAGTACCTGGAGCTTGATTTGAAGATACCAAACTCGGTTGTCAAAATGGATATCGAGAGGCTCATAGATGACTTCATATTTATTTGTTTCTTGACAGGAAATGACTTTATTCCACATATCCCTTCAGTTGAGATACATGAGGTGAGCATATGCCGTCTGATTCTGACAGCTTAACAGGAAACAGTATTGTTTTTGTCACATCCTTTAACATGCTCCCCACTGCAAAAAAGCGATTCCCCCTCTTAATTTATCTTTGACATGGCAGGGTGCAATTGATCTTCTGTTGGAAGTCTACAAACAAGCATTTAACATAATGGGAGGGTATATTGTGAGCACAGAGAAGGTACATGCAGAACCAAACTGTTAATTTCATTAATAACTAGTTGTTGAGTTATGTTTTGATGTACTTCTGCTGCTATCCAAAACAGTTAAAAGACAAACATGCTGCATATCTTAAAGTTTCGAGGTTGGAAAAGTTTTTTCATGAACTGTCCTTGTGTGAAGAGAAAATTTTTCTTAAAAGATATGAACTGCGAGAGGTATGTCATAAAACTTATAGGAATCCTTGAGTCAAAGTGTACACTATTGCCAATTGGATCTTGTTGATTACATGCAGAGATTACAGCGCAATATAGTGCGCCGAGCTGCTGAAGAATGGACGAAAGAAAGAAACTATGACAATATGGTGAAGGCTATATACAGCTAAATTTGTTTTTCTGATTACTGTCATATTCATTTTTTAATCTCAAGTTTTCTTTTACTCAGGAAGAAAATCCTGATGGTCCAGACTTGACAGTAAAGTCTTTTTCAACAAATTGTGGAATTTCCACCAAGAGCCAAGATGAGTCAGATGTAGGAAAAACCTTACCTATTTGGATATCTGGAAATACCTTATCGCTTCTCCTAAACTTGTTTTGCAAATATCCCATCCATATTATTCCTTATCTCGAGTTCAACTTTCCTGTTGCTTAGGCAACTGCAAATACCTTGGAGCTGAGGCGAAACTTACAGGATAATCTTCGTAACAAGCAAGACCTTATAAAAACTGGAGCCTGTAAACATGATGCGGTTAGTAGCGCCTGCTATTTGAGTTAATATTTTGCATATGTGCAAAGTTTCACATGCCATTATTGCAGATAAGGTTGGGATTTGCGGGATGGAAATCTCGATTCTACCGGGAAAAGTTTGGTGTGGAAAAATCTAATGAAGTTGGGAAGCTGAAGAATGACATGGTTATGTTTTTTCCTGTTTCTGTGTACAATTAAAATTCTGATACCAGTGGCCATTCTGAAGAGACGTCATATTGTGTTAACTTTCTTTGTCACTGGCTTAATAATTTAGGTTCAAAAGTACCTGGAAGGACTTTGTTGGGTGATGCGTTACTATTTTACAGATGTGCCATCATGGAGCTGGTAGGATGTACATATTTATGATCTGAGCTTTTATTTGTCCATGTATCTTCTTATACATTGTATTATCATGCTTTCATCATCTGAAATTTGAATGATGAATAGTTAAATTTTTTGATAATCTTGATAAATAGTTCCACATACTAAGTGATATGTAGCTGCTAATTCTTTTGGATATATATGTACATGCAAATGTTTCCATTCTATAATGTTTATTTTGTTTAATTTTCTACAGGTACTATCCCTTTTATCATGCTCCTTTTGCATCTGATTTTAAAGGAATGTCTCAGTTCAAGATATCTTTCACAGCTGATAAGCCACTGAGGCCATTCGATCAGCTAATGGCGGTTCTTCCAAAAGAAAGGCATGTGAAATATTCTCTGTTTTATAATGCACATTCTTCATATAGCAATCTTTTAGTTCATGTCTTAAGTTTATTTTCTTTTGCAGCTCATGCGCACTACCAAAGTGTTATAGAGAACTGATGGAAAATGAAGAGTCTTTGATACAAAAATTTTATCCATCAGGTATATGTGTCACTTTAGACTCATCATATATAATCTGAATTCTGAATAACATATTACTGAACTAAATGGGCATTTATTTTTCTCACAGATCTAAAGATTGATACCCATGGGAAACGTTTCTTGTGGCAAGTAAGTCATTATTCTATAGATATGAATTCATAATTTAAGACTAGCTTACTCGTTTTTATGCACATTAGCTGTGTTGTGTAGCTAAACCCATTATCTTTCGGTTCCTACATTTAAACCCGCACTATGAGCAGTTGTGAAAGAAAAAAAGACTGCCCTTGTCCACTCATGCTAGTTTTCTCCAAAATAAATTATTTCAGGGGATAGCAATGTTACCATTCATTGATGAAAAGCTGCTGACTATGGCTACCAAGACGGTGGAGGACAAACTTGGAGTAAAAATAAATTGCATATCTTCTTAACAAATGCATGGTCTACTAGACTTCGTTGCACATCAGTGTTTGTTTGAATTGTATTTTGTAGGTTCATGAGATAAATAGAAACAAAGTTCGGCAAGACAAGATCTTCCTGAGGAACTCAAATACTCTACCAAATGGTTCAGCTTTTGTGCAGACATCTGACTGTTCGCCAAAAAAGCTTCTGTTAGATCCATCTACCAGGTACAATCAAATCGTTGATATGCATTTGTTTTTATTTCAGAGCAACTTATAAGAATGTTGCTAAATCTTAAATTTCATTCCACATAGTGAACTTGGAGGATGTCTGTCGCCTGTCGACGAAGATAGTATAAGTTGTGGTTTCTTCCGATCACCGATAAGTGATCTACAGGACATTAGGAATGACCAGACAATGTATGTTTTCTCTTGACCCTATCATAATATTCAGGCAGTACTTTCCTAAGAGAAGAAGTCATCATTTAATTTTCACTACATGTTCCTGTTTATGATGGTGTATGTTTCAGATCATTCTTGTTCTCCAACCCAGAACCAGAGAAAATCATTCCAAGGCTACTTGATAATGTCAAAATACCTGAAAAGGTATATTCAGATGTCCCTTTAGCTGCACATTTCATTTATTCAGTGGGCATTTTCCACCATACCTCCGATTCATCTTCATCTCTGAAAGAAACCATGTCTTCTGCAGACTGTCATTGAAACTGAGATTCCCAAGAGGCCGCTGTGGCACACCTATCATGGTAACCGACCACCGCCTGAAACCATCCTAACCATGGCAGAGCCGCAGCCGATGATCAGCGGCTTTGGACGTGGGAGAGGGAGAGCCATCGCTGCTGAGACAGGGCTGGGCGGTGGCCGCGGCTACAGGAGAGGTTTCCATGGGGCTGACATGGCACACAGCCGCGGCAGCAGGAATAACAGTGGTGGCGCCTACACGTTCCGGCAGGAAGGAAGCGCTTGTGCTGGAAGAGGGCAGTATGGCAGCACGTTCCAGAGGCAGCAGACTGCTTGGCGCCCGGTTGGGAATTCAGGCGGCCGAGGTGGGAGCGAGCAGCGCCGTGGTTGGTAGATCAGAAGAGATGTCAGGGATGCGTTAAACTGATGACGAATTAGCTTAGTTTTTGCCGTTTTGGTCGCACCCCTCGCCATTTTGCCTGAAACAAGCAGGAATGATATGTTTTCTTAAATTATCTGTAACATGTCAAACTAGAGTCCTTTGGCACAATGTTCCCTATTCCCTTGTCCCCTGCTCGTTTGTATCGAGTCGAGACAGAAGAATGCCTTGGCACCGCCACCTGATCATTCAAGTTTGTTTTTTAGGGGAACAATTCATTCAAGTGGCTCCGCTTCCTTGTATCTTGCATCCAATGGGCCACCGAAGTTCTCTTGGGCAGCACATCATGCTACAAATTTTAGAACGTGGGGCCTTGGCACCGCCATCAACCATAGCCCATAGCTACTCTTGGGCCAAACCAGTTGGGTTGTTCTGCAGTGCTTTCTACCGTGTGGTTTTGTACAAATTGAACCGGGCCATCAACCGTGTACCTGTAGCTACTCTTGGGCCAAACAAGTTGTGGGTTTTGTGCGATGTTGTGAAGGGGCAGATGATCTTCTTGTGTCCTCCAAAGGGATTTCAAAAATAGGCAGGCCACCCTTCCTCTGTATAAACCTCCTTTCACTACTCATGTTGAATTTCTCCATTATCTATGACATAATGTTTGGTCTAGATGTATAAATTTATCTATAGTAACTATCAGCATGAATATTAATATAAATTTTAAATGGGTTGTTCTCTATGAATGTAGAAGTATTATATATTATTATTGCTCATGGATGCATGTTCATGTGAACTACATAGCTGCACATGCAACTTGACTTGAATTTATTAGTTTTTATGTACTATAGTGATAGAGGTATCTAAACCTATATATAGACGTAGTTTTTCGGTTATTTTTATCTTTTGGATACTAATATATGTTGGTAAATTGATATAGACGTAGTTTTGATATGATGGCACATGAGATACAAAATTTAGGTGTTACTTAATTAATCACTCAGAATGGCTTAGTGTAATCTCTCACAACTTTTGTAATCTCTACGCTTGTCAAGATTAAAAGACGTTCTGCAAGTTATCACGTACATTAATGCGGATGAAAAAGAAGACTCTCAAACTACCCCTACTGAAATCTCACCTGGTGGACGTCTGCAACATCATCATGCATCTTGGGAGCAGCTCCGGGAGGGTATCCCAACAGACGTGTCAAATCTGCTAGCGAGGAGCAAGCCTAAATGAATAAACAAATATGTACCTGTGTACTAGCTTACATATGTGGACCCGAAAGCCAGAGACAACAAGCTTTGTGGGAAACTGTGCGAGCTACAAAACACTAGCTAGCGTTCAGTTTTTTTAGCGAAGTTTGCACCCAAATTTTACTATGTAAAAAAAATTCTCATCACATCAAAATACCGGCACATGCATGGTGTACTAAATGTAGATGAAATCAAAAACTAATTGTACAGTTAGACGAATATTTTGAACCTAATTAGTCAATATTTGGATAATATTTCACAAATACAAACGAAATGATACAGTGCGCTAAAGTGTCAAATCCTTAACTTTACCATCCCAACTTTGGGAACTAAACAAGGCCTCTCTCTCTCCGCCACGTATGCAAATAGCTACTCCCTTGTTTGAAAAACATGCCCTCCTCACAAACACGTTTCCCGGGCAACACTTTCAATAGGACGGAGGGAGTAGCAAATAGCCGATTGTTGCAGACGCCCTCATGCAGCAGCACGCTTGCGCCTCGCCGTTGACGCCTCGATGATGGGGCCCGCACCCCTCAAGTCATGCTGTGCCCTCAAGTCAGCGGTGCACAAACAATGGCTGGGCCCTCAAAAAAAAAGTCAGCGTGGCGGGGCAGCGACTCGAGAGGCGAGAGCGCAGCGGGGCAGCTGGCCTCTGCAGCACTAGCCGGCGCCCACGAGCACCTCCGTTGGCACGCTCCTCCCTGCCAGGTGGAGCGGAGACCAGGCACTGCTACCTGCCGCCGCCTCCGCCACCCCCTTCTCAGCCGCCGCCGCCGCCGCTCCCCACGCCCTCAGCTGCCGCCGCCTGCAGAATGCAGATGGAGTCGGAGGCCCCATGCCGGCGGCTTTTCCGTCCTCCGCGCGACGGCTTCTGCGGCCGGTAGATGCGGGGCCGCCGCAGCCCACCTCCCCCTCCTGACCTCTCCACAGCCCAGTAACCAGCCGGCGTCCGTCACCTTCTCCGTCGAGCCTGACCCCTCCCTCTCCCCTGAAGATCCATCTTGCTGGGGAGGACGAGATTCACAGTTGAGACAACCTCAAGTCAATCCAAGCTGTGAAGGCATTTGCTAGATCTGCCAGGTAGCACATCTTTCTTTCTTTCCTTTTTTGCTCATAGAAGACATGACAATGCAGGGAGTAAATAAGTGGTCCTTGGAGGAAAGGGATAACAATGGTTGCGGAAGGGCAGAAAGAGCAGTCGTGCCATCTCGGGGTTTGTTTCATTGATAGATTATAGGGGGTTTGTTTCCTTCATACAGTGGGCTGGTTTTATGTCTGTTGCTTTCCTCCAGATTGACATAATATATGTTTCTGCTCTTTGGATTAGTTATGGTCAATGTACTCACTTTAGTGTTCCAGTATTAACTAGGGATGTTTTATGCATATAGTAAATCTGTTTCATGTTTTTCTTACATAGAATTGCCTTTATACTGTATAGGCTGTTCACCAGTACAACTTATGCGTAGTGATTTCTCTTTGTTTGACACAGGTTCAAATAAGCTTCTGCAATTTGTGTAGTAGTCACAAAATACGTCATCGTCACAACACCACACGGCAAGACCTACGCATGTCGCGGCATGCAAAGTGGCTGAGACCTGGCAAGCAGTCTGCATTCATCCCTAGTCTTCAGGAGTTTGTTTGAATTGTTCTTGTTTTGAATTGTTCTCGTTTTGCTTGTTTAGAAGGGACGACATTCCTTAGTTTCAGGATCAAGTTTGTTAAACGAATGTATAAGTATCGAATCCTGTCGAATCCGGTGGAATTAGCCTAGGATCCCGTTCACCCTGATCTCCACCGCGCCGAGCATGGCGCCACCAGTCCGTCGCCGCGGTTTCAAGCCCAGGCCGGTGACATCCCACTCCTACGCTCTTCGATCCCTAGCTCGCAACCACCTGGTATCAGCGTTCATGGCTTCCTCGGGAACCTCCGCTGCCATGGTTGATCCCACCACCACCACCGCTGCCGCCAACGCCTCGCCCTCCATTCCGATGTCCTCTCTACAAAGCATGGTGCCGTCAGCCCCCCTCACCTAGCCACAATTCACCGCCCTGCCCACCTCTGACCTCAACAACCACACCACCGCCATCTATGGCTTGCAGCGCCAGATGGGCGATTTCTCTACGCGCCTCATGGCCGTCGAGGGTCGTCCCACCCTGCCAGCCCCTGGCGCCATGCCGTATGGCATGTCGGGGTTCAGTGGCATTCCAGCACTACCAGCCAGTGGACCGATCATCTTCGAGCTGTTGACGGTTTCCACGGTGCAACCGTCTGCCCCGGTTCCCTTCCCATCGGCCTCTGATTCTGCAATTCCACCCATCCATCCACCGCTACCACGGGGTTGCCCCTCCACCAGATCTCCTCGCCTCTCTCTCCATCGTCGATCCCATCCATGTCCTCCATCATGAAGCTCTCCATGCCCATGCCGGCAGCCCCCATGGCAACACCACCACCACTTCCACACAAACACCCAGAACCAGCGGGCTACGTCGCTCCCAAATTTCACAAACTCACGTTCCCCATCTACGATGGCAAGGATGATCCGTTGGGGTGGCTCAACCGCTGCGATTAGTTCTTCCAAGCCCAGATCATGCCGGTGGCTGATCGTGTCTGGTATGCGTCGTACCACCTGACCGGCATGGCTCAGCAATGGTACGCTGTGCTGGAACGCGACATCGGCCACCCGGTGGTGGAGGAACTCCTCGACGAGCTGCACGGCGCATGGTTCTTCACGAAGCTGGATTTACGCTGCAGCTACCATCAAGTTCGGGTGCATCCAGATGATGTGGAGAAGACGGCCTTCAGAACACACCATGGCCACTTTGAATTCCTTGTCATGCCGTTCGGCTTGACGAACGCACCGACGACGTTCCAGAGCCTCATGAACACCATGCTACGCCCATTCCTCCGTAAGTTCGTGTTGGTTTTTTTTTATGACATCCTAATCTACAGTTCATCATGAACACCGTGCTACGCCCCTTCCTGGGCTTGGCAGGATATCGCCTCTTCATCAAAGATTTTGGGGTCATCGCGACTCCCCTGACGGCGCTGCTCCGTAAGGAGTTCTTCACATGGATGGAGCAGGCAACGACGGCTTTTGACGCCCTCAAGCAAGCCCTGCCACCCAGGTCCTGCAGCTTCTGGATTTCGATCGCCCCTTCATCATCGATTGCGATGTCTCCGGCTCAAGATTTGGGGTGGTGCTGCACCAGGGCGCGGGAGCAGTAGCCTTCTTCAGCCGGCCCTTCGCCGCGCACCACACCAAGTTGGCGGCGTACGAGCGCGAATTGATCGGCCTCGTGCAGGCCGTCCGGCACTGGCGCCCGTACGTCTAGGGGCGCTGATTCATCGTCCACACCGACCACTATGCCTTGAAGTACCTGCTGGACCAACATAAAAATGGCAACGGGCACAGAAATATCCATGTACCCGCGGATATCAAACCCACGGGTGCGGATACAGGCATGTAGTTGTGCTCGCGGGCACGGGCGTGGATACAGGATTGTGCCCAACGGGCATTGATTCGCGGGTAAGAAAATAACCTGCCCGTATCTGCAAACCTTTCAAACCAGGACTGACATGTGGGACCCTTACAAACTAGGTATATATGGATCAGGTTTTAGGGTTTTCAATTTACATCCCCAATTTCCATCCCCACCCCACCAGCACCGCCGTTGAGCACACCCTCGAGTCGCGTCACGCACGGTCGCGCACCTCCCCCCCAACGCCGGTGCATGGCTCCTTCCCCACGCCGGTGCGCACCTCCCTGCTCCTCCACTGCTGCTCCAGTCCCCGACACCTCCTTCCCCACCAGCAGCCGCCGCTCCTCCACTCGCGGTGAGCTCTGCGCGGCTCCTCCACTCGCGTCCTCATGGCGCGCCTCAGCTGACTTGCACGCGAGGCTACCCGGCGACGGCTGCTGCCTCCCCGACTCGACACCCCGTAACCTCAGCGACCCCGGCAAGGAGTGAGGGCGAGGCCGTGACCCCAGCACCCTAGCATCGACCTTGCTGGCTCCTCCACTCATGAGTTTGCGGGCATGCCTGTGGGCAAAGCATGCCCACGGATAGCGGGTGCGGGCGTAAATTGCTGCCCGTCGCGGTAGCGGGTGCGGGTGCGGGCATAGAAATTTGCTCATGGGTGCGGATTTGTGCTACTAGTATCCGCGTGGATTTTACCCGTTGCCATCTATAGACCAACGCCTCTCGACCGTGCCGCAGCATCAGTGGGTGTCGAAGCTGTTCGGCTACGACTTCGCGGTGGAGTTCCGGCCGGGCCGCCTGAACATCGTCGTAGATGCCCTCTCGCGCCGGGCTGAAGCCGGGAACACCTCACTGCTCGCCATCTCTGAGCCCTCGTTTGACATATTCACCACCATTCACCGCTTGCTCGACTCTGACACCTCCCTTCGAGCTCTCTACGACTCCGTCGTCCAGGAACGCGGCGCACCATAGTGTGTCACTGAGGGTCTCATCCTCCATGGCTCCCGTGTCTATGTGCCGGCCTCCTCGTTGGTGTTGGACACGATCCTAGAGATGACCCACACCACCGGCCATGAAGGAGTCCAGAAGATGCTTCATCGCTTGCACGGCGACTTCTTCATCGACCATGACCGCAAGCTTGTCCAAGACTATGTCCATGCCTGCGCCATGTGCCAGCGCAACAAGGTGGACACGTTGCAGCCGGTGGGCTTGCTCCAGCCCATGGAGGTCCCAGATCAGATTTGGGCCGGCATCTCCCTCGACTTCATTGAGGGGTTACCGAAGGTACACGACAAAAGTGTCATTCTAACAGTGGTTGATAGGTTTTCGAAGCATGCACACTTCATCGCCCTTAGCCACCCGTACATGGCCATGTCGGTGGCCAAGGCATTCTTCAAGGCAATCGTCCGCCTGCATGGGTTCCGACCTCGATCGTGAGTGATCGTGATCCGGTGTTCACGGCGAAGGAGTGGTGGGACCTCTTCAAGCTCGCCGGCGTCAAGCAATAGATCAACACGGCGTTCCACCTCCAAACCGATGGCCAATCGATGGCCAGTCAGAGGCTGTCAACCGGACGATTGTGATGTACCTTTGGTGCATCACCGGGGACCGGCCGCGCGCTTGGTTGGACTGGCTGCCATGGGCCGAATAGTATTGCAACACATCCTACCACTCGGCCCTGCGCATGTCTCCGTTTCAGGTGGTCTTCAGTCGTCAGCCGCCGGCGCTACTGCCCTACACTGCCGGCTCAGCCCGCACTCTCCAGGACCAGGACGCGTTCCTGGCTGACGTTCGGGAGTGCCTGCTTCAGACGCAGGAGCACGTTCGCCACTACTACGACAGCCACCACCGTGAACTAGATTTCGCGGTGGGCGACTGGGTCCTTCTCCGCGTTCTACATCGACCGACTCAGTCGCTCCTGCCAGGACCACGGGGCAAGCTGAGCCCTCGCTTCGTCGGGCCGTTCCAGGTCATGGAGCGCATCAGGAACGTCGCCTATCATCTTCGACTATTGGAGGGCGCCCACGTTCACGACGTATTCCACGTGGGCGTCCTCAAGCCGTTCCACGGCATGCCGGCGGTCATGACGCCATCTTTGCCTCCGCTTCATCAAGGCCGTTACCTAACCCAGCCGGCAGGCGTGCTTCGCGCTCGGCTCCGCCGGGGCCAATGGAAGCTGCTGGTTCAGTGGGACGGTCTCCCCGACGCCGACGCCACATGGGAACCCCTCGAAGACTTTCGCGTAGAGTTCCCTTCCTTTCAGCTCGCGGATGAGCTGTTCGTCAAAGAGGGGAGTAATGTTATGTACGGCAAGACCTGCGCATGTCACGGCAAGCAAAGTGGCTGAGACCCGGCAAGCAGTCTGCATTCATCCCTAGTCTTCAGCAGTTTGTTTGAATTGTTCTTGTTTTGAATTGTTCTCGTTTTGCTTGTTTAGAAGGAACGACAATCCTTAGTTTCAGGATCAAGTTTGTTAAATGAATGTATATAAGTATCGAATCCTGTGGAATGAAAGAATTAGAGACTTGTTGTCTCCCTTGGGCGCCCAGCCACTATTCCCTGTCTAGCTGTTGTCGTTCACCCTGATCTCCACCACGTCGAGCACGGCGCCACTAGTCCGTCGCCGCGCGTTCAAGCCCAGGCCAGCGACATCCCACCCCTACGCTCTCCGATCCCTAGCTCGCAACAAGGCTATGAAACATGTAGAGAACATGGTGAGAGTCTTGTTAGTCATGATGAACATAACACTGTAGGTGCTGTGGAGGGTTGCAACGAAGGTGACCGTATGGATGATATGATATTTGATCTGGTTGGGGGACATCCAACACCTATAGACGATACGACAACATCCTCTACCCAAGCCTTTTATAGAATGGTTGCTAATGCTGATGAATTGGTGCATGATAAAACTACCCACTCATCACTTTCTGCTGTAACTCGCTTGCTTGCTGTGAAGTCAATGTACAATATGTCAACTGACCACTATGATGATTTCTTAGAAATAATCCATGATCTTGTTATCTTCGAATTCTAAGTTGCCAAAGAACTTCTATGAGTCGAAAAAAATGCTAGATGGCTTGGGTATGCCATATGTTAAAATTGATGTGTGCTAGATAACAAGAACAAAGATAAATGTGACTTCTGTAAGGCTAATCGTTATGAAGAAGGCAGAATAAGCTTGCACGCAAAGTTTTACGTTATCTTCCAATAACGGATAGACTACAAAGGCTGTATGCACATGAAGAAATAGCCAAGCTAATGCGACATCTAGTAAAATAGTCATCGCAACAATTTGATGTGGACTTTCCAGATTTTGGAATGGAGCCTAGAAATGTGCGACTTGCTGTTTGCACTGATTGTTTCATACCATTTAGCTTGAATGCTGCTGCATACTCATGTTGGCCGGTGTTCTTTGCTCCACTAAATCTGCCCCCAGGCATACTAAGATTAGAGTATATTTTTCTTGCCATTGTAGTCCTTGGCCCTATTCTGATGCAGCCCTTGGTTGATGAACTTAAAAAAACTATGGGTGGGGGTCAAAACAAAGGATGCTTCACTCAAGAGCACATTTACAATGAGGGCAATTTACTTTGGGTTAGTGCATGATTTTTTTGCTTATGGAGACTTTGCTGGATGAAAAGCACCAATTGCAAATTAGCATGTCCATGTGGATATGGTTGCCAAGGATTTCAGCTCTGTCGTGGACACAAGGCTTGTTGGTTTGATTGTCATAGACGCTTCCTTTATATAGATCATCCATTTAGAATGCAAGCTAATTCATTGCATAAGAACACAAAGGTGATTTGAGGAACAACTTAGGCACTTAACAGGGCAGGAAGTGGAAGACCATCTGCAGAAGTTTATAGATGATACACAATACTAAGGAAAACTGCACAATTGGACTTCCTTGAGCTACTTCCCACACAACATTGACTTAATGCATAATGAGTGAAATGTAGGTGAAGCTATTTGGAACACTTGCTTTCACATAGCTGATAAAGTCCAAAGATAATGTGAAAGCTAGACTTGATCAAGCTGAGATATGTGTCCGGCCTTCACTGAATTGAGTGAGAAATAACAAGGGCAAGTGGAAAATGCCAAAGGCTCCATTCTGCATTGACAAAGATGACAAGATTACCATTCTTCGGTCGATCTAAAATTTCCAGATGCACATGCAGCCAACATCAGGTGTGGTGTGAAACCTTTGTATGTTTCAAATGGGTCAAAGGTATTTTGCAAGTGTTTCTTATGGATGTTGCAAAACTAGATCGGGATGTTCCATATATTGCAATGACTATACATGTATGTTTTTGCATGCGTCTATTCCAAATGTTTCTTCTATTTTTGAGACGTATGTTTCAAGTTTGTTTATTTGGATTTGTATGTGTTTACACATATGTTGCAGCAAGTGTTTTATGTGGATCTTTCGTATGTTTTATGATGGCTGTTCAAGTGTTTTTAGGTTTTTCTTCAAGTATTTCATCTGTCTTCAAACATATGTTGAAATGTTCCATATGGATGTTTCCAAAGTAGATTGGGTATTGCACATGTTGCAATGGCCCCGATGGCTGACAAATAGTGGCCTACTGTAGGGATTTGGCTCCTACCTCGTATGTTTTTGCATGCGTCTATTCCAAATGTTTCTTCTATTTTTGAGACGTATGTTTCAAGTTTGTTTATTTGGATTTGTATGTGTTTACACATATGTTGCAGCAAGTGTTTTATGTGGATCTTTCGTATGTTTTATGATGGCTGTTCAAGTGTTTTTAGGTTTTTCTTCAAGTATTTCATCTGTCTTCAAACATATGTTGAAATGTTCCATTTGGATGTTTCCAAAGTAGATTGGGTATTGCACATGTTGCAATGGCCCCGATGGCTGACAAATAGTGGCCTACTGTAGGGATTTGGCTCCTACCTTTTGTGGCACGCCTCGCCCTCTCCCCCCTCCCCTCTCTTCCCTACCCTTCCCTTCCCTCCCCATTTCGACGCGGTAGTTTGACCTCAGCGAGCGCGATGACACAGACGCCCGACAAGCATGATGCACGTGGATGTGGTGGACCGACGAGTGCGCGGAGGTGGTGGCCTGGGCGGGCCGATGATGCTCTCATGGTGGCCTTGCAGCAAGCTGAGGTCTACGCCGTCCACTCGCTATGCACGGGAAACAAAGAAGCCGTGGGCGTTAGAATGTGGTCGTTCGTCCAGATGTCTAGGGGCGGTCATCCGTTTGGAAGTTCGGGTGCTAGTCCTGCTGATATAATACTAATTGATTGATATTGCACCTTCCATCTCTACTTGTGGTCTTAAACATTAAGCATGAACAATGGACATTTGAGATTTATTACAATCTCTACATGTGCGCATTCAATAAGATACCTTTTGTGGTTTTAATGATCCTTTGGAGCATCCTTTATGAACATCTGCTTCCATATATCATTAAAACACTTCTTTTTCCATGCTTGCAGTTATGCTAAAAATTACTGATCATGGCATATAGCATTGAGAAATCACACCTTTCTGAAGATGGTCCAAAAATTCTATCGTTGCAATTGTTAAAGGAAGTTACAAATGATTTCTCCGAGGAGAGGAAATTGGGCAGTGGGACATATGGAGATGTGTACTAGCCAAGCCATACTTATTCATAGCTACGCTTTCCATCTTGTATTATAGTGTATACAAGCATTCCAAAAAAACAGTGCTATGAAGCCTTTTTTTTTTCTTTGCAATGGAGGCATTTTTTAGAGGCGGCTCATTCAAAATTCAACTCAAATGGTTTTTAAAATCCTTGAAAATCTATGTTTCAATAAAATGCCTCTGCCTTTAGAGACAACTGGATTTAGAACCATATTTTAAAATAGGTGCAATGTAACACTGTAAAATTTATAACTTTTCACAACAAAATCCGATGAAGAGAGACTTTACATAGTCGTATATCTCATAGAGCTAACTTTGCACTTGATGAATTCTTCACTTCCAATCATTTAGATCTTGCAAATTATGTTTCAAGTTCTCACATGTTGGTGTTTTGAACATCGGCGACTAGTTAATTTGTAGGATTGCGTGTTTAGGATCGGATGGTGGGCACAAGGGATTATTCTAGTTCGGGCAGAATGTCCCTACGTCTAGTCACAAGGCTGGTGTGCTACCGGCTCTTGTGTTAGGTTTGCAAAGGGGAGTTAGAAACAGGGAGGGGGAGAGAGCCAATTGAGCTCAAGTCTCGATGTGTGCGTGAGTATTTGTAGAAGATGGCTATGCTGGTGAACCATGTTCGTTCAGCTGGCCCCTACAAGAGCCCCAAGGCTTCCCTTTTATAGTTCAAGAAGGGAGCCTTGGGGTACAAGGTGGAGGGCTGGGATAAAGGGAAAATGGTGCTTCTGTGGTGGTGACGCTTCCCTCTCATACGGTGCTTTGTTGGGTTGAGCGCCACGACTTGAGCTTCTTCCCTCACGTCATCATATCGCGGCCTTTGTCGATAGCGGTAGCATGTCATGCGCGTGGTCGTGGCATGTCGTCCCACCGTGTCGTGCGGTGTGGCTTAGGGCGCTCTCCACTGTCTCTTGGTTGAGCGTAGTATGAGACACAAGCGTGTGGCACCTTCTTGGGGTCACTGTAACTGGTGTGGCATGTTTTTCAGAAATGTTTGTGGTATGGGGACTCAGGAGGATCGTGGGGATGCATCGGGGCTCACATCCCTCCTTTCCTGACCTCGTCTTTCTTGGGGCACTAACTTTGGTGGCGTGCCATCTCATAGGGTCGGGCGAATCAGAGTTCCTCCGTCATCGCGCGCTCGGGCATTCAGTGGGGCATGCCCTTTCCATGTTGGGTAGGCCAGGAATCCCGCCTGAGCCTGTTGGAGGTTGGTCTCGGATCTTAACGTAGGCCCGTAGTTGGGTTTGGGCTATGCCTTCCTTAGTGGGCGGTCGAACAGCCTGGGCCACTTTTCATGGGGTCCGGCATATTTGATCCCGGCATCACACATTTTGATTTCTTATTTGAATTTTCCAAACAACCTTGGATGCAAAAATGACCTAAACTAAAGTTATAGATCTCGAAAAGATCTAAAAAAATGCAGCTGATAACTTCTTTCTTTGAAACAATCTCTTGTTCTCAAATTTTGTTTGAAGACCTTATAGTTTGAAAATTTAAACTTTCAAACAATCTTGGATAGAGAAGACAAACCGAAGTTGTAGACCTCAAAGAGATAACTATGCAACTTTGTAGTTGGTAGCTTTTTCATTTTAAATAATTTGTCCAAAAGAAAATTGTGGTTGGGTTTCTCACATTTTGAAATCGAAATGTTTCAAACAACCTTAAATGGAGGAACAAACAATACTAAAGTTATAGTACTCGACTCCAACATTCTAGATGAAACCTTCTTCATTTATCATAAGCATTACCATATGCACCAGAAGCAGACATCAACATGGTCACCAAGTACCTATGCGCCATATAGAGCAGTTTCCAACAGAGGTGTCTGCTCCAGTGGACAATTATGGAAACTAGCAGGTATAGTTTCTAGTTAGCACTGCCCTAAGCTAAATTCTCAATCCAAATTAGCCTGAATATGCAAATGCACTACAAGCTGTGGATTTGTGAACTACATGAAGTGCTCGTGTGATGGCGTGTTTTAACATCAACATCCATATAACAGAGGTGTATGCTCCAATCCGGTGGGAAATTATAGAAACTAGCAGGTATAGCTTCTGGGTTAGCACTGCCCTAAGTTAAATTCTCAATCCATATTAGCCTGAATATGCAAATGCACTACTAGGTGTGGATTTGTGAACTACATGACATGGCTCATTTTAACATCAATATCCATATAGAGTATATCTTCAACAATTTGATATTTTACTTTCTATATTACTCTTAATGTATGAATCAAGAAACTGCCTTCAATATAATATCAAATTCTAATAATATATGCTCATTAGGGGGGTGCTAAATGGGGAAGAGATTGCTGTGAAAGTGCTTCGTCTAATTCCAAGAGATGACTACCACGAGCGATTCAAGAGGGAGTTTGAGAACCTTTGGAGACTAAAGCATCCCAATATTGTACAGCTACTGGGTTACTGCTATGAAACAAAGACTGAATATGTAGATTTTGGTAATGGAACATATGTATTTGCCAATAAGGTTGACATCGCCCTCTGTTTTGAGTATATGCACAATAGAAGTTTAGGAGAGCATCTTTATGGTAAGATGGCCTTATAAATTGATTATGTTGGTTTAGTATATATGAACTGAAATTATATTGTATATCTTTAATTTCTTACTTATTTAGATGAATACAATGGACATGACTGGCAGACACGCTACAAAATTATCAAAGGTATTTGCGAGGGTTTAAAATATCTTCACGAAGGATTGGAAAGACCTATGTACCATTTAGATTTGAAACCTGAAAATATATTTTTAGACAAAACTATGTTGCCAAAAATTGCCTATTTTGGTTTATCAATGCTTGTCGACAACGACCAGACCAAAGCTACAAAGAGTTCTGTAGGAACAAGGTAACTGAACTCTTTGAACTCATTCATGTCTTTTAAAACAATCTGGATGTTATTTTCTTGACACTAATATTGCATTGTATCCATCATTGTTGATGCCGTGCAGCGGATACATGCACCCGGCATACATTCATACCAATTTAATCTCCAAAAAGCTTGACATTTTCAGCCTGGGTGTTATAATGATAAGGATAATGGTTGGATATGAAGGCTACTTCAAGAAAGCTGATTTGTCTTCCCAAGAATTTATTAATCTTGTAAGGAATTTCCTAGCTAATACCAAAAGATTCCCAGATATACTTTTCAAATGAGTACACTCTCAGGCACTTATTATGTGTGTCAAATATTGTAGGCATGTGAAAACTGGAGGGAAAGGCTACAGGCAACGTCAAGCAGAACAATGGTGGAAGCTCACTGTCATCAAGTGAAGAGATGCATTGAAATAGCATTAGATTGTGTCCACGCTGACCGAAATAAAAGGCCTACAATAGGTTATATAGTACGTAGCCTAAAAGAATTAGAACCTATGATAGATACTTCAGCAACATCTCAGATGCAGCGTATCAGTATAACTGAAGAACCGGGGGACAATAGCACTGAGGTATGTTATTTTACTAGTACTAATAGGCCAAACATTAATTCCAAGGAAAAGCATTTTGTACAAGATTTGGTAAAAAGAGAGCAGTCTTTCAAAAAAGAACGCAAAAGCATAGTAGCACCATGATAGTGTCTAATCTATGTATACATAGTTTTGTTGAAATTATAGTTTTATTAAAATTTACACCACTTAAGTGTACTACCTCCATCCTATAATATAGTGCATTCTAGAGACTTTATATAAAATTACACGTGTCATCACTTTATTTCCTAACCAGAAGCTAGCTTCAAAGTAATTAATTAATTAATGATATTCATCCATAAATTTCAAGTATCAATATAATAATCCATATAATAACTTTTTATGCAACACCGACGCTATGTTTTCATAATGCTAATCTTATTCGTGTCTTGACTACTGCCCAGTCGACTCAACGTAAGTTGTGATGATCTTAATGATTAATTTGTTTCATCATGCATTGTAATATTGCGTACATGACAGGGTCTCCAGGCCCTATCATTAAATCTGTCCAGCAGGAAGTTCAGCTCCCTCCATGTTCCAGGGACGCTTCCCGGTTCAAGTTCAGGTAGACATCTAAAACCACCAATCCAATACAAATTCAGGAGTGATCATCACTCAATAGCATGCATGTTCATAACACACACATGCACACAATAACGATGAATGGTGGATACTTTGTTTGCAGGGAGGCCCCCCCTAGATGTGGTCATTGTGTATGCGTTTGACTGCTCCAACCAAAAAACCACGACCTATTACACAGTAGATGATGGGGTCTTTTGGATGGTGCACGAGAAGCTCACCCACTTCGTCGACAGCTGCTTGGGTTACATCTGCTTAATGCTGACAAATAATGTGTACTGGTCAGACATGAAATTGGTTGACTCAGCGGAGACAAGGGAAACTGGATACAATTATATCACAGAGCGTCGGATCACCTGCACGAAAAATATGGCATGTGGACTCCCCGAGGCACATAAAATGATCAGCAACCGGGGATACCAAAATGGAATAATCTTACTCTTCTCTGACGGGTTGATACACGAGGGCGACTTCTTTGATGGAGCCGAGAACTTCGTCTCCAATGTTCCTGTGCACACGGTTACTTTTGGCGGGGACGCATATAACCATGTACGTATAAAATGAGAGCTACTTCAGTCAAAACCATATGCATGGCTTATTAATTAATTAACTTGATGTATCCCTATATCTTTGGCATATGCTAGGTTCTCCAAGCCATGGCGGCAAATTCACCGGGTGGGACATTCAATCCCCTTCCTGTTCCAGAGAGACCGCAACTGTCGGCGTCCTTCTCGAGTCTAATGGATAAAATCCTCAGCGGCACCATGGTAGACTAAATTTGTCAACAGCAGGACGTATGTGTGTCATTTTCTAAAGTTTTCAAACATTCATCGATGCAAGCATAATAAAAACCTAAAAAATTTGGCGTGAAAAATAGGTAAACAGCGGGTGGATCATTACTAGGATGCTTTGATTTGTACATGTTGACTAGTCAGCATAACGCAGGTGGAGGCGGCTGCGCAAGGAGCAGACCCACGAGCGGTGCCGTGTGAGTCACCGTCGAGCCACGCTGTTCGAGTTGCCGCACTCTCTTGTAGCGGCGTCGCGAGGCGTGGACGGGCTGTGCAGGGCGAGACCTGTGAGCAGCACGGCCAAGTTGATGATCTCAGAGAAGATGGCCTGGGCAGGGGCGAGCTGGCGAAGTCCGCTTGAAGACGGAGGAAGGGCAGGGAGCTGTGAATCTGTTGTCATCCAGACTGACAAGTGGGCCTACATGCCACATCATCAAAACCACCCAGCGTGGATTAATTGCCAGGTCAGCAAAACACCTCCTAATACCACCTAGGGGTTATTTTACCTGTTTTGCAAACGTTTAGGTCATAGAATTCTCGGTTTTATAATTGAGGGGTTTATGTAGACCACCCTCAATACATTGGGGGGTTATGTAGACTTTTTCCATTTCTTCATGCTCATGTGAAACTAATCCAAATCACTTGGTGAGATTGTTCACACATGTCATAGCAACAAAAACCCTCAAGAAATTTGCCACGAAACACAGCCAAATCCGAGAAACAAAAAGCACTGAAAATAGCTCCGAAAATCACAGAAAATAGAAAAAGTCAGATTTGGAGAGGGGAAAATAGAGTACGAAATTTGATCCTTGGATTATTTCATGAGGTCAGGTTACAAGCCACTTCTAGCTAAATCAAAGCTAGGATGATAAAAACCTCAAGAACAAGAGCCACCCCTCTCTCTAACTCTAGCCTCCTCTCAACTCCACACAAATGAGAGTGACCCTCCAAGGGTGGCTGCCCAATCAGCCCATTCACATATATAGGTGTCCGTCAAAAGACAAAAATGCCCTCACATCAAGTACTCAACCCAAATACCCTCTAAGGATAAAACCGTCCAGGTTTTTCTTCGTCGATCCGACGACCACCGCGCCTTCTCACCGGTAGCTTCGCCTCGACGCGAACTCCCCGATACCGCCACGCGTCGTCCGTCTGAATTTAGACCACCACCAGGGTTTTGAGGCCCAAACCCGTGAAACCTGCCGTTGATAGTTTTGATGCAAAATCACCAAACCTCCGCCGATGGTTTTAAGGCCAAACCACCAAACCTCCTCGACACGTATCACCGCGTCCTTGATAGCCCGGCCGCCAAGTCTTCCAGAGCCGCCCGCTCGACTTGCACGTCCGCCATCTTGTCTTGGTCAACACGGCCACTCCCGTGTCCTCTTGCACTCATCGATGTCCCAGATGTCAACCACTACGGCTGGTCACCCGGTCTTCAGGTCCGTCAGTCCAAGCCTCACTCCACCACGGTCCATTGGCATGGCATGTCCTACTTGATCTTCACCTCGCCGTCGACCACCACCTCCGAGTTCCACACCTATAGACCACAAGCCAAGAGACATGTTCGTTCGACACACTCCATGTGCCACGTTAGATGGACCACACGCATGCACACCGACATATTGACAATCGTTCATCACAAAAACCGCGTACACATGAATATGGAATTCATGTGTTGGCATCTATATTTATAATCTACAACTAAAAATATAAAAAGGACCCATCAGCCCTACCGTGGTGAGGTTCCCGGTGAAAGGATTCCGGCCGGACACGGTGATACTTGCCCGAAAAAATATTCTCTTGCCCAGCCTCCTAAAATCACAGCAGTTGCTGCTCCACCTTCTAAAAAAAGCTGGTCAAAACAAAACTGCTTCCTCAATTCCCTCGCAGCCATAAAAAACTCTTAACACGCCCCCACTGCCGCACGCGCGACGCCTTCGACCGCGAAGCCGCTGGGCCCTGTACGCCGCGACACGACCTTGCCAATTCCATCACGACTCCCCACCGCCATTGGAAAGGCACCTGCCCTCCACTCCACCACTGTTGGAAGAGAGTCGAGCCTTGCGCGGCACTGTAGTCCCAAAATAATATTTTAAGTTCATGAAATTTTAATTTTAAAATTATTTTTTCTAAACATCCTTTGATAGTGCAGAGGATGTTTAGAAAATTATTTTAAGTTCACAAATTTTTAATTATAAAATTGTTTTAAGTTCATGAGTATGGCTCATGCATCCAAATCATACATGGAGTAAAAATAGGATTGTGAATTGCATGACAATAACAACTCATATAATGGTAAAGTAGTTTTCTCATAGTCCTAAATTTTAGCTCGTGAGGTGGTTGTTTCGTGAAGCAACAACCTCATTCTCTCTTCCCTCTCTCTTTCCTCCACATCATAAAAAATTCTATGTGGCAATGCATGAGACAATGCATGAGACCGCTTATATGTTGCAATGTACCTGTCCTTAATTGCAGTTGACAACTTAGCAATTTGCTAACATGGCAAATGAGTTATTGAAGAGAGAGAGTACACAACGAAGAAATCATTTCTTTGCCGAGGAACGATGACGTCCTCATGCCGGCCAACGATGAAACAAGAAAAAACACGTTGGAGGACAAAATACCAGTTTTGATAGCATCCTCCGCCATAGTGCTCACTCGCCGGCGGCCACTGCGCTCGCCTGCACAGTCGCTACACCCATCATCACGCTCGCCTGCGTTGCTGTGATAGTTTGCTTGCCACCGCTGCTATGCTCGCTCATCGGCCACTGCATGCTCGCTCACGCGCTGGCCATCGCACGCTCACTCGCCTGTGCTGTCATGCTCGCTGTTGACACTTCTAACACCACTTAAGCTAAGTTGTCATCTCTAGCATGGCGCCAGAAGTGTTGGTATAAAAACTGCTCCTCTAAAAGTAAATATAGGATCCGCAAGCGTATAGATTAAAGACCATTGTAGCACTTCACCGGGAAATATTTCACGTATCCTTAATTTATATTTAGCTCAAGGGAAAGAACTAAGGACTTAAACAATGAGATGATTTTGCAAACAACGACTACTTATGAGTGATTCATTGCACAAATCACATACTTTGGCAGGGGGTAAACCATGATAAATAAATAATAATGAATTATAAAGCTCGGGAATAAATTACACGAGATTAGAGATAGACTTGCTCATCAAATAGGTAAGTCGACGTCGATTAGTTCAAGAGATAGAATTTCTAAGTAGGTTCTAATCTACTATGTCATTCATCTACTCTAACACTACACTATCATATATAGCACAAAAGACTCTTCATCTATGTATAAGGAACATTGCTATAAAAAGCCAAGACATAGCAGGACTTCCTACGCAATACTAATTCTGCCAGTCCTATCAACGGGGGGTGGACTACAAAGGACTCGACGAAATTATCACTTTCGCTATCTACCACACGGCCTGGCCAATAGGGTGCATTTGTAGGTAAACAGCATCTAAGCACCATGCTTACATGTAATCTACCACCTAACCCTCCCGCGAAGAGAGCTAAACGCTTTGCAAACATATACATAAACTCATTATCGATCATAACTATATCAAATGCATTACTAGAGCAAACTAGGAACATAATAAATAGAAACACAATGATATTAGAATAAAATCACAAGAAAAAATACAAGATAATACCAACCCTTGATGATCGAGATCCGGAATCCCGAGCACAAGCACCGACTCTTCCTCTATCTAGTGTAAAACTATGTAGAACTTGAAGAATTGGAGTAGCTATTCTAATTCTTTAGTATAGAGAGATCTCTCGAACCACAGCTCTCGCGATAGCTACCTCTACTTGAATTCTCTAATAAATTTGGATTTCCCGTGGGGAGAGAGGCCTTACTTATATAGCCCTCTTGGAGGCACGATAGCCCTTGGATCGAACCAACTTTAATGGACAGTTTTTATTCATTCTCAAAGGCGGTGCAGGCACGATCCACGAACCTGCACCTCATTGGTGTAGGGGCGAGCACCCAGGGGGGAGGGGCGGCCGCCCATCAGCTAACAGGTGGGCTCTCCTTCCTCGGGGTGCTGCGTTCCCGAGTCTTCTAGATTCTTCTTTTTTGTACGTAGGGTTGTTTCTATGTAAATCCGACATGTGGGTCTCCTTTGTTTATTTCCTGATAACCCCATGCAGAAACAGACATTCACCAAAACTCATGGAAATTGTCAGTGAAAGCCCTAAGTCTATGGTGATGTTCATTTTATACACATTTTCTCTCTTTTGTTGACATATAAAATTGATAGTTATCTACCGTCAACAAACTCCCCCAAGCTTACCTTTTGCTCGTCCCTGAGCAAACAGCTACTTGAGATGGATCAGGAATTGCTACAATGCTTTCACGCCTTAAAAGTACACATGCTTCAAACAAGAATCCTTCCCTGGACTAAAGTGGACTATCATAACTTTCAAACTTACTCATATTCCTTCCAACCGTGGGGCTTTTACCTGTACTTGGGTCGGGCATCGCGGCGGGGAGGCGGCCGTGGGGGTGACGGGGTGCATGGGTAAGTGTGTTAGGGTTGGGAAAGAAATGGGCCGGCTGGGCACTTTTTTAGCTCGGGCTTGTGCGGAGTGCCACACCTGGTGGCACCCGGCGAAGAAATTTGATTCGTTTTTTTCAAAATTCCTTGCCGAGTGCCTAGCCCCATGCACTCGCGTTCGTCGCCAAGGCATTTACCAACAAGTCTATGTCTAGTGCTCATGTTCATATGATCGTTCGTCAATTGTCGGTTCCAACAAATAGTCTCCTGTTGATGCCTGATCTACAAAGACACACATTCATGTTTACCTTCGCCTAAAGAGTTCGTGAGGCATCCTCAGCTATGTCAGTTAATGAGGGTTATGCCCGGAGAAGCACTCTATCTATGTTTAGCTACGGTGCGCCAACCACTTGGTTGGTTGCTGGTAAAATAGTGAGGAACGTAGGGGCAGCGTATCATGCCCAGGGCGTCTGTCCCCAACATTAGCCCCGTGAGGGTTTGGGCCAGTCTGATGGGGCGAAGCAGCATTAACATCTATAATTTGCAGTTGTTCCCAGCATAGTTACGCTATCCACGTCGTCTCTAAATCGTCTATTGGTCCACATCGGCGACAGATCACCGTTCTCTTGTTTCGTTGGTCCACGTTGCTGTCGCTCGCGGCACCGCTTTGTTTCACCGTCGGTGGCTGCGGTTCGTGGCGCCGCTTTGTTACAGCGTTGGTGCCTCCGCTTTTGTTTTAGTTTAGTTGTTAATTGGAAAAACAGACACCTTCCTCTTCTTGTTTTCTCCGTCCTCTCTGCCCGCCGCTTATCCTTATCTGTTTCCTCGTTTCCTCCGTGTGTTTCCCCCGTTTTTCTCCCCTCTCTTCTTTCTCGTTCGGGTCGCTATCCGCTGCCTGCGTCTTCCTATCCGTTGGTGTCGCTGTCTTCGTCGCCTCCGCGTCGGTCGCTGTCCGCAGCGGCGGTCGTCCGTAGAGGTCGCGGTTCGCGCCGCCCGTCGTCGGTGCCGGTCGCCTTCTACCGCGGTCGCCGTCACCTGTGCTGTGTGCTGTCCGCTCCTGTACGCCGGATTCTGAGGTATGTCTTTGCGTTTGGCCTATTTCTGTCTCATCCGTTCTATCTCTTCGTCCCTTTTTTTTTCCCTGAATGTTGCTGAGCTCGGTTGTCGGTGGGATGTGGGTCTGCCGCTTTTTTTTTTACTGAATGTTGTTGAGTTCGGTCGTCGGTGGGATGTGGGTCTGCCGCCGGAACTTGCGTTTGTTGGTGGGGATGGATTAGGGGAGGCATTTTCCCATAGTATAGGGTGGGGATCCGGCTATTTTACTCGATGGTGAGTTCTGTTGTCTGCTCAGTGTCGCCTGGAATCCACTCCGCCTGTTGTTGCCGCCGGATTCCGTTGTGGATTGAGTGTAATTTTTTTTCGTTATTGGTTATTCTGAATGGCGAAGCAATTGCAGGTGCTGATGTTTTCTAGGGTTGTTTGGTTCTTTCAAATTTCCTTTTCTTTTAGATTCTGTTGGGTTGTTTTATTTATTCTGCCCTCCTTTTACTCCAATACATGTGCTTTTTTATTTTGGGTGTGCATTGTATGTGCTTTTAGGTCTTGTTTTCAGCCTTAAGCTAACACAGAAAACTCACTTGCTTATTTCTTGTTGTCATTGCGCAGTTGGATTACAGTTTACCTTCGACGCGACGTTTCGGTGCTCCTATTTGGGTAAGTTGCTCTATGTACTGTTTACTTCTAATTTCTGCGTTGTATTGTGCTGTCTATTTATCTTGGTTTGTTCTTGATCCTCGATGGTTTTTCTGTTTATGTTCTCTGTTTAGGTTCTGTAGTTTGATAAATACTGTTATATTTTGCTGCCAGTGTCGCCGATTTGTGCTAATTTTTGCGCTGATTCAGTGGCAGTATTTGTTCCAGTGTTTGAGCCGTGCTTAGGTTGTTCTCGGTGATCGGTTTCATCTTTTGATGCTTATTCATGGTGTATATTTTCCATTCTTAGAGATTGATTTTTTATCTGTTCATTGTTGCTGCCTTCAGGTTTATTGGCGACATCCTTGTTCCTCCTCGCGGGATATTCTACGTTCTGACGGTTACGTTCCGAGGTGATTTGTGTTTCTGTTCGAAATTATATTTTTATATGTGGATGCATTTGTCTCTGTGTGGTTTATTTCCCAACATATATTTATCTATTTTCTGTTAAAGTTATTGCTTGATGTGGGTGTCTATTTGCTCTCTGTATATCTTTGTCTCTGTGATATATTGGTTCTAACCATGTTGTGTTTTTCGTTTTTGTTTTATATTTAAATTTATTTTCTTTATTTCTCGAACAAATTGTATCTTGGAGGCTGACTGGATTGGTACCAGCTGTTTTATCTCAACTGAGGTTCAGGCCTGTTCATTTGGCTGGGTCATTGAGATACATAAGCTACGCCGAGCACAAAAAGAGGGAAAGAAGAGAGAGGGAAGTTTTGCTTTTTTTATCTTTCATAGGTTTTTTCTTCCCTACCTTTGTTTTCCCGGAGGTATTTATATTTGTGCCATGTTTGTCCTCCGTTTATCCTACGTTTCCACTTTGAATGTTGTTGCTCAACGATGCCACCTTCCTTTGGTATCTACTATCACTGAAATATCTGCTGACGGTGAATTTTTGTGCGGTATAGAGATAGGTTTGCCTATTCTGTTTCCTCATGATAGTGGCCGCCATTTTTTCTTTTGGTCATCTTTGGAGTCCACGCCTGTAGGTCCATTTGAAGATGCTGCTTTTCAGGCTTTATGCTTTTTACAAGGAATATATGGATTTACCATTGTTGATTATAGTTACCAAACAATGCGTTATCTTTTTAGGATAGCTAATCAGGGTGTGCAGCTTGCACATGTTGTTGTCGCTGCATCTAATGAACGGGTTTCTTCAGAAATAGATGTAATAGATGTGGCTCAGCGTCTAATTGATGATGTACATGACATATTTGTTTCTTTCTAAAATATGGTCCAGCTTTCATGTCTACTGTCCAGTTGCTCTGTGTATGTTTCCAGTTTAGTTCCAGTTTATTGGTTTTGAATTGGGTAATCTATTTGTATGATTTGATATTTGGAACCTTCATATGTTTCTGTGCCTAAATCAGTTTGCATCTATGTAACCTGTATGGATTTCTGTTCCATGATGCAAAAAGAAATGTTTAACATCTTATGCTTTGATTCCTGTTTCCGAAAGAATATAGCAATTTTTAGTTTTATTTCCCAAGATGGATGGCCAGACGTCGTCGTCACCAACGTTTCTATGTACGTGCGATGTATTTGTTGCTTTAGTGTCATCACGATGCCCCTTTTCTTTCTTGTGTTGTGGTGCGCGCGATACTAACTGCGTGCGTTTTCGTTGATTACCTGCATGTTGGATGCAACCGTCGTGCTGCGCAGTGCCTAGAGTAGTGTTTACCAATCCATCTTCAACGGCACCTGCTCAGTTCTCTACGAATGCATCCAGTATGATGCCTTTAGAATCTATCCTAATTCTCTTTGGTCAATTAATTGTCTCGCTGACATGTATCGGCATATGCAGATAGTTTGTTCTATTCTTCTTTGCCTCCATACGTTAGTTCTTCTGTGCCTTGCGACCCAAACAGTAGCGTATGTTATGCCTCGCCTGTCTTTACAGGTAATCATGTGTCTTTTTACCTCTTCTCCACAAATATATTGATACCGTAGCATACAGTTGTGTCCCTGTGTAGTCGTTGTCCCTGTTAGTTCCTAATTAGTTCTCCATGTTCACAGCAACCTTGCCTGTCCCTTCATTCCCAAATCTACCTCCTTTTACTCTGCCATCCTATACACCATATCCTTTCCCATGTATTTCTGATCGTCACACTGTCACAAACCCTGTATCTGTCCAAGCACGGAGGAAAAGAAGAAAGCGGCTTGATCAGAGGGTGCTTGCCCGGCAAGGTGAGTGCAGACCATTTCTTCTTGACTGTATAAAGTGATACAAAAAAACTGATACAGGATATGTCATATGCATGATGTTGTAGTATTTTATGAACAATTTTTATGTCAGGTCCTCCTAATAATAATGGTTCTGCCTCACGGTGCGGCCAATTTGATGGATCATATGTGGAGGCCCTGAAAGGTTTGTATCTTTTGCTTTTTGTTTATCAGGATGGCGATTTCTTACTCTACATTGCTTTAATTTAACGCATTTCTTTCTTTAGTTAGCCATCCAGGAAGATCATATTATGGCCCACCAACATACCGTTGTCCTCATTGTAAGGCACTTTTCTGGCTTCGCGAAGGTCTCCGACAAGGGTCGGCTAGAAGAGATGGCCAACCAATATATAACAATTGTTGCAAAGCAGGCAGGGTTGTTATACCTCCTTTTCAGCCGCGTCCTGAGCCATTGGCTTCTTTGGCAAGATTTGATGGAGATGCAAGGTGCAACAAATTTATGAAGCATATAAGGCAGTATAATTGCCTTTTTGCTTTCACATCAATGGGTGGTAAGATTGATCGATCTATGAATGATGGCCGTGGTCCTCCTATATTTAAGATAAGTGGTCAGGTTCATCATCGAATAGGGTCATTACTGCCGCAGGAAGGCCTACCTCCCAAATTTATTCAATTATATGTCTATGACACAGCAAATGAAGTGAACAATAGAATTCATGCATTGGACCCGTCTGAGTCATCAGCATCCAATATAGATCCTTTTATTGTACAATCTTTGGTTTGCATGTTGGATGAGCACAATCCATTTGCAAAGGAATTTAGGAAAGCAAGGGATAGGCTTCAAAGTCATGGTAGTCAAGAATTTGTGATAACAATTGCAGCACCGGCAGAAAATGACCCTCCACAGTACAACTTGCCGACAGTTAATCAACTTGCAATGTTAGTTGTAAATGATTTCACAGTTGATGCTTTCCAACGGGATATTATAGTCGAAACCCGCTCTGGTGAACTCCAACAGATCTCTGCATTGCATCCAGCCTTTATGCCGTTACAGTATCCTCTTCTCTTTCCATATGGTGAGCCAGGGTTTCGACTCGGAGTGTTATATGAGGATGCTGTGGTTGATGAAGATGGTGGCCATGTAAAGATTACAATGCAAGATTATTATCGCTATATGCTGCATTATAGAGAGGATGAACCTAATCCATATTTGAGTTATGGTTCTTTGTCAAGCCAGATTAAAGTAGATGCCCGTGCTTGTATTGATGAAAGTAGGTTGTTCTATATACTTGAGAAGCAGGACGACATACGGATGGAAAGTATTCAGGGCATTACTGATGCAGTGAATAGAGGCTGCATTCGGGGTTCAGAGACAGGCAAAGTGACAGTTCTCCCTGCATCATTTACTGGTGGCCGTCGTTACATGATGCAGAACTATCATGATGCTATAGCTATTTGCAGAAAATATGGCCCTCCTGATTTTTTCATCACCTTTACTTGCAATCCTAATTGGCCCGAGATAACTGAAGGCATGTTAGAAGCTGGGCAGCGGTCTACAGACAGATCAGATGTGTCTGTTAGAGTTTTCAATATGAAACTGGAAGAGCTTTTGCATGATTTACAGCATGGTGCTTTATTTGGCACAGCGACAGCAGGTATCTTCACTCTGTTTTGTTCTTATATTTGTTTTGTTCTTTGAATCGCTTCCTTGCTTGACCTACTACTCTGTGCTCCATATATTGATACATATTTTTTTTATTAAAATTCTGCAGTTCTTCATACTGTTGAGTTCCAGAAGCGTGGTCTTCCCCATGCACATATCATTCTTTGGATAAACACAGATACCTCAGAACCAACTCCGTCTCTTATAGATTCTTTTATAAGTGCTGAAATACCTGATCCTGTGGCTGATCCTCTTGGATATGTTCTTGTTGCTGAACATATGACACATGGTCCTTGTGGTGCATTGAATACATCTTGTCCTTGTATGAAAAAGGGCAAATGTTCAAAGTTCTATCCCAAACCCCATTTAGAGGAAACAACAGTTGATAAAGATGGCTTTGCTAGCTACAGGCGGAGGCCAACTGACCTTTTCATTCAGAAGGGTGGTCATTGCCTTGATAATAGATGGATTGTCCCGCATAATTTGGAACTCCTCAAGAAATACCAAGCACATATCAATGTTGAGTGGTGCAACAAAACCATATTTGTGAAGTATCTTTTCAAATATGTCACTAAAGGTGCAGATAGCAGTAAAGCTTATATAGAGAGAGTGAGGACCGGTGAGGATGCTCCTTATGATAAAGAAACCGATTCACGTAATGAGATTAAAGAGTATCTCAACTGTAGATATATCTGTGAGTTTGATGCATGTTGGCGGATTCTAGGCTATGACATACATAGGCATTATCCGCCAGTTGAAAGGATGCCAGTGCATTTACCAAATGAGAACTTCAGATCATACAGTGCTAGAGCCAAGATAAAGACTCTGCTTGAACAGGAATTCTTAAGAAGAACAATGCTGACACAGTGGTTTGTTATAAACCAAACAGATGCTACTGCTAAGGAATTGACATATGCTGAGTTTCCATCCAGGTGGAGATGGGAGCCCAGGACAAGGACATGGGAACGGCGCCGGCAGAATCGTCGCAAAATAGGACGTCTCCACTATGTGCATCCATCTGCTGGACAACGTTATTATCTTAGACTGCTTCTATTGACAGTGAAAGGATGTACTAGCTTTGATGATATATGTTTCTATAATGGAGTCCAACATTCTACATTCAAAGAAGCTTGTAGAGCGCGAGGTCTTATTGGTGACGATCAGGAATGGTATGCTGCCTTTGATGAGGCTGCAGCATGGGCATCGGCTAGGCACCTACGTAAGTTCTTTGTGACCATGATATTGTTCTGTGGAGTTGTTGATGAATGTGCCTTCTTTGAGAAAGTTTAACAACATGATGGGCAGCAGATCTTACCAATTATCTGACACTGATATAAGGGACAGCATACTTGAAGAATTAGCTGGGATCTTTTCTGACAGTGGAAAAGATATCAATGATTATAGGCTACCACAAAGGACTGTAACTGGGTCAAGTCCATTATACAACCGGCTGATTATGCAGGAGCTGTCATACTCTGCCAATGAGTTATCAGATGGTTGTACTTTGATTTCTTCACTTAATGCTGGACAACTCAGAGCTTTTAATACTATAGTAGACACGGTTCAAAATGGTCAGAGAGGATTCTTTTTTGTTTCTGGGTTTGGAGGAACAGGAAAGACTTATCTTTGGAACTGTATATGTAGTCATCTTCGTGCACAGCGCAAGATAGTGCTAACAGTGGCTTCATCTGGTGTTGCTTCCCTGTTGCTTCTAGGAGGCCGGACAGCCCATTCAAGGTTTATTATCCCATGTGAACTCAGTGATTCTTCGGTGTGTGGTATAAGCAGAGGAACCATGCTCGGTAGATTGATTCAGGCAACATCGTTGATAATATGGGATGAAGCTTTGATGACTGATCGCAGAGCTTTTGAGGCATTAGATCGGACACTTCGTGATATAGAGTCTGAGTTCAATTCAGCGGCTCGTTCTCTTCCATTTGGTGGAAAGGTTATTGTGTTAGGCGGTGATATTAGACAGATATTGCCGGTTGTTGAAGGTGGCAGCAGAGCTCAGATCGTTGGATCAGCTATATTTAATTCCCACCTTTGGTCCAGTGTTCAAGTGCTGCATCTAACAGAGAACATGAGGTTGACAGCATCTTTTGATAATTCTACAGAAACTCAGAGTTTAGCCGAGTTTAGCAGATGGATATTGGATATAGGTGAAGGGAAAATTCCTTCTACGGCCCGGGATGGAGAAATTGAACCTTCTTGGATTCAAATACCAGAGGATTTGTTAATTCCTCCCAATCCCGACAAATGGCATCGATAGTTGAAGCAACCTACCCAAATTTTGCAACAAATTATAGAAGCAAAACATATCTCAAACAACGGGCAATATTGACACCTACAAATGAATTGGCAGATCTGATAAATGATCATATTGTTAGCTCTTTACCTGCTGAAGCCAGAGAGTATTTAAGCAGTGATACTATCTCAAAAGAAACACAGGGCCATGAAACCTATGAATTTCTGTATCCAGTTGAGTTTCTCAACTCTTTAGATAGCAACAATTTCCCAAAGCACATGATACCTTTGAAAGTAGGTGTGCCAATTATGCTACTTCGCAATCTTAATCAAACTGATGGGCTGTGCAATGGAACAAGACTTATAGTTACACAATTAGGTCATAGAGTTATTGAGGCACAAATGATTACAGGTGACCATGAAGGTGACATTGTGCTCATACCCCGGATCAGTCTAACCTTGAAATCAAACAAGTATCCATTTGAGCTTGTGAGGCGACAGTTCCCAATCAGAATATGCTATGCAATGACTATTAACAAAAGTCAAGGCCAGACATTGTCATATGTAGGAATTTATTTAAAAAGACCTGTCTTTTCTCATGGCCAATTCTACGTTGGAGTATCACGAGTGACGTCTAAAAAAGGCCTCAAAATTGCTGTCGAAGATGAGGACGGAAATTCTTCCAATGAAACCAGGAATGTAGTGTACGACGAAGTATTTGCTGCGTTTAGTTTAACATAATTTTGCTTCAATAGTGTGTTGTAATGTGTGTTGCCCACATATGGTTGCTCCTTTGTAAATGTCTGTGTATATATATAAATACAGTGTGTTGTTTTCCATTTGCTCCATTCTTTACACTGTTTTCCATTATTGCATAGTTTATATCAGCTATGTGTACACATGGTTATTTTTTCAGAGTGCTATAATATAGTAGTTAAGGTTTACACACTTCTCATTTCTGGTGAATATAGTCATTATAGATCACATAGATACAGGTTTCTAAATATTTGTATTGAATTTGTTTTGTAGGTATCCACAATGCAGCAACTCAATCAACGGAGGATCTATCTTGGAGACCTAAAAGAAGGACCAACAGCAGATATAATTTGTGTACGTGTAATGAGAAAATGGTTATATGATAACACTCAGAATGGTGGCTACGTAAGATACATAGGCCTTGTCCTTGCAGATGAAAAGGTACAATAAGCAAACTCATTTGATTGTCTATCGTGCAGTATGCAATGTTGTCCAAAAAAGTTGGCAATATATATGCAATCCATTAGAGCTGGGACACTAATATAGTGCAGAAAATTTACTACTGTTTATTTGTTATTACCCAGGGAGATTCCATATATGGGCATATACCGCGCAATCAGATTGAGAAAAAGGACCGGTTATTGGATCTTGATAAAACATATTTGATTAGCAAGTTTCATGTCAGTCCTTCCAGAAATGTATATGTGCCATTTGTCAAGGAATTCATGGTTGAGTTCACAGGATTGACTGCTATTCAAATCTTCAAAGAACCACCTGAATCTATGCCAGATTACATATATAATCTGACACCATACTCTGAACTGAACCCAGACCCTCCACACTCGCAAATCTATGTTGGTAATTCCTTTGTGTTCACACATATTCTAACTTTAAACCTCATGCTATCTTTTTGTTTGTTCAAGAATAAAAAAGAATAGTGAAAAAGATACAAAACAATAAGATCAGGTTTATTTATTACAGTTTATGTACAACGCTTACATTTTTTACATGTTGCTTCTCACTGCAGATGTTTTAGGCATCATATCCTCCTCAGGGAGCACTGTCCAGCAGCGCGTGGGAAACCAGTCACAGCCGGTTCCAATGAAAGAGATAGTTATAAAGGACCTTGGGTATATTATGTTGTTGGTTATTCAGTGCTTCATAAGTATTTATTCGTACTATTAACCTATACCGTTAACACACGTGGAAATCTGTATTTTTTCCAGTGATGATGAACTAAGAGTGACCTTGTGGGCTGAGCATGCTGAAAAATTTTCTCTTCCTGAGGCCTCAACCTCTGATCCTCTGCAATCTGTTGTTGTTCTCTTTGTCGGCTGTATAACCAAAACTATGCATCGTAAGGATTTACATCACTTAATGCTAAATGCCATCCTGTTCTAATTAGTATAAACTTTGTATTCTCATAAGATGTTCGCGTTATGTTTATGCAGGTAGGATACAGGTCAATGGTAGTTATGGTTGCCGTTGGTTCTTCAATCCAAATATTCCAGAAGCCCAGCCATTCTATGAAAAGTAAATAACTACAGTATACCATGGCAGATTCTTTCTCTATACTTATGCTATAGTTTTGTGCAATATCAGTGTTTCTAAAGGAATGTTTGCCATCTACCATTCAAATTAGATTGGCCAAGGACCCTGTGGTTATATACCAACCGCCAGCCACCCAAACAAGTGAGCAAGGACTACCTCCATCAGTAATAGCACAACACGTAACTTTGTCCGAAGTGAATTCAGAGGATCCATATGGTCTAGCAGTAAGTTTGGATTCTCTCCTCATATGAATCTGCCTCAAGCATATGTCTACAGCATATAAAAATTTCATGTACTTTACTTTGTCATTGTTTATGTTGTACAGAGAATTGGCTATAAATTCACTGTCAAGGTCACAGGATTTCCTGAAAATAACCCCTGTTGGTATATGGGCTGCAAAAAATGTAAGGTTGCTGTCAGAGGGGATATCAGCACGTTTCAGTGTGCCATATGTGAACGCTCCGACACTAAAGCATTGTAAGCTTATAATTCATTTTGTAAATAATGATCTGCTGCTACCCTGTGCAGACATATGTTCTTCTTCTTTTACTATTAAACCAATTGATATATTTTTGTATTAATAGCTACAAGCTCTCATTTACTGCTGAAGATGAAACAGCCGAAGGCAAATTCTTTGCCTACGATACAGAGGCCCGTGCTATCATTAAACGCGATGCTATAGCTGTAGCCAAACAACAAGCAAGAGAGCCTGGTTTCCCAAGATTCTTGACAGAGGCAATATCCAGAAAATTTACCTTGTACGCAGTGTTAACCAAAGATTCCTACAGCGACATATATGACAAGACCTGGCTTGTGAAACAAGTACTTACAGATTTTGAATTTGAAGCTTTGAAAGCAACACATCAGGCACAAATCCAAGCATCTAATGTGCCACCTCCAACTCCAGAAAGTGGGATATCTGCAGGTAACCTATTGCAGAGCACGCCACCTATTCAGCAAACTATGGCCAGTCAAATTGGAACGGTATGTGTAGCTCACTATATACAACTTTATTCCATATATTTTAACAGTTATGTTATAACTTATGCTTTCAGTGTGATGTCTTAAAAATGGTCACTTGAATTGATAACAGGCAGCATCTACAAGTATTGGTGCCAATGACACGCCACAATCTAACCTTACCAATGAAGGCTCTGTAATGCCTAACAATGATCCTTCAGCACGTCGGGCGTTATTCCAGGATCCTATACATGTGGCTGAGGTATGTATTTGTTCACCACCTACAATAACAGTATTAGATCCAATGATAACCGTTACACCAAATACATACATTAATTTGCAGCAACACCCGGAGTCATTAGATACTGCAGTTCCTCAGACAGCAATAACAGTCTCAAGACTTCCTGAAACTATAGCACCGATTATCAACACTGACAAAGACAAGGTCCCATTTTCATTGCCTATATATTACTGCAAACATGTTCCAGACACTACACACATATGCATATAGAAGAAGATACATATACACACGTATTTGATTCACTGCTGAATATTTTTAAAATTTACATGTGTAACCAAATTTAGATTGAAGATGTTCCTGGTGATGCTGCTGAAACTGAGACCACTTATTCACATGAGGACAGTGCTTCAACGCATTCAGCATCACAGTATAACGCCAAAAGGTAATCTATGCTCTGCATTCTATAAAGTTCATTAATGCTATAGCCATTTCAGTTTACCATATGATGACTTAGATGGAGTAACAAGAAAATATTACCATGCTAATCCAGGATGAAGATTGACAAACAACAGCCACATCGAAAAAACAGCAACAAAAAAGCTGGTGGATCTAAAAGCACGGAATAGGTAACTACTCAACATATTTTGATACTAATGTTTATTGATTTACTATTCTCAGTTTATAGCCGACACATCATTATTTAAAATCCAATATTTCTAATTATTTGGGATTCACATTGCAGGGTACTTCGCTGCTACTACTGCATTTTGCCTGTGTAGGTGAAAAATAATTCATCTGCATCTATGTATATATGAACTAAGCTACACTTCGACCTGAGCAGTTAACTTATTTGAGTGCTGCTTAAGTGAGTTCAGTTGGTTGTTGTTGACTGTACTATCTAGACTTCCGTTATCTTTTGTTGTAAAATATGGTATGGACGTGCAAACAATTTCGTCTGAACCTGCATATGTATGTGATGGATCATGATCCAAGCTAAGTACCAGACTTATTGTATATATAAAAAAATATATCTGCGTATCCTTTGAACTATATTTATATGATGGTTGATTCGCTGCGTAATTCACAAGTAATCATATACCCTAAACCATGATACAAGTCGAGACCCAAACCATAGCAAATTGTATCTCGTGCTATAAAGAATTTTTTGCTATGAAGTAAATTCAATAACTACCATTTTTTTCTATATTTTTTTCGTAAAGAAATATTAAAAATATTAGCTTGAGTACCCGAACAATAGTAAAACTCTTGACTTAATTAAAAAAATAAGATTCTCAATCATAATAAAAATTCGAATTTGTAGTTGAAATTCTTTGAACTGATCATCATAAAGGCCAACTGCTTGGCCCACGTAGTGTTGTTTTGATTCCTTCTTCAATTTTAGCCCACGCAGCAAAATGGGCCACCCGCTGTAAGATTGCAGCCCACCCGACCAAAAAAGAAAAAAAAATCTGACGGCCCATTCACGAAATATTGGTCTCGTCATCGGGCCGGGCTAACCAGGAATCAACAAGCCCATTACCGCTCTAGAGCAACTTCACAGTTAAAACGACAAGATAGGATAAATAAAAAGCACCGCACAATTAATTACATACCTACCAAATTCGCCCAGAAAGTTCGGCGGACTCCGCCTAGCATTCTCCGCTTACATATAATTAGATCCAGACGCCTTAGATACTAACCATTCCAACAGAACTCCCTCTACCACAACAAGAATACGAAGATACCAGACCACACCAAAATTAGCTTGCAACATCGTTGAGAAGAGACAGCACCGCGCTACTGCTGCGCCTTTCTACAGTAGGGCAGATCCGCCGGGTAATAATTTACCTAATCCCACGATTTACTGCACTTTTTTCTCTCTTAATTTTCGCCTTTTTCCATGTTTCAAATGTTCATCACTTCACTGCCGATGACCAATCTTAAAAAAAATACATACATATGTGTATATATTATCCTCACTTATTTATATTTAAACTGTACTTACATTAGACTTTGCTGAGTTATTGCCACAGTATTTTAAGATCTGTAAATAATAATATATTATATGCTCTTGCTTTGCAGATGAAATGAACAATCTCTAAGAAAATACGTCCAAACGCCGCTACAAAAATTACCAATCCCGTATCCTACAGTAACAATGAACGCAGGTGAATAAAATTTGTACCCACCACAGTGTTGGTGTTTAAATAAATGTATTTAAATTCAATTCCTTTTCAATCCACAAACCTACAGTAACTTTGATTCTTTTTTTTTTTTTTGGGTTGCAACTTATTGCAGAAGACATCTCTCAGCTCAGAGCAATTGGACGAATAAGACAGGGAAAGCAAACTGCATTTGGCCCATACACAGTTGCTGCACTAATATCATCACATCTGCAGACATACGATGGCATTGCCGTGGTCACCCTATCTCCACCAAATTTCATCATCAGGTTTAACCAGAAAACCTCCCTGTTGCAATTTGTTTCCCAAGGGCCTCTATCAGGACCAGATTTTATCCTCGATGTCACAATTGCAACTCCAGAACATGAATTCTTCGAAATACCATGGATGATAAACCACAATGATCCAGGTAATTTGTTCCATCAACTACTATATTTGAAATGATTCATTTAAACAGATTGGTACCCTCACTGTTTTATTCTTCATACAAACTTTAAACTTATAACTAAATAGCTTATTCATGCTACATTATAAACAGATGAAACTATCACATCTGATCCACCGAAGAAATACCTTTACAATCTCACCGGACAACCATATGGACCACATACCTACATGTCTCAACTTATTTTAAAAGGAGGCCTAGGAATTGCCAGAGCAGGTAAATAATCATATCATTCCATCGCTCCAAACAATGCAATATCAGATTCATAACATATCGGCCACTATATCTTTACAGATATTACAAAAGAGACAGAGAAGATCTTCATAGATACTTCAGCTAACACATGCGGCTCCTCTACAGGTACATATATATCCACCTCAATCTAAGATACAAATCAGCATTCCTTACTTTAACCACTTCCTTACATTGCACACTACATACTAATACCAAAAAGTTACTGTCACAGGTTCATCCAACCAACATCTGCAGCCAGACTTCAGCTGCCTAATGATTGGTGAACTCCATGATTTCTATTACACAAAATTTCGTGCTTTCAGAAAGTGCAAAGAAGCAGGAAAACAGATTTATGAAATTGCACAGTCTCTCGAAGACAAGCTGCAACCGATTCTTACCTCTATCCATACCAAAGCTCGCCCCTTCAGAAACAACATGCCAAACAAAGTGACATGCCAGGTTATGGATTTTGAAGCCTTGGTGACATCTATTCAGCAGTATATAGGAGAAGAATTATTCAGCTTAGACAACACAACACGACCTATTTATAAAAAAAGAAGCATGATGCCAATGAACCTGAAACAATACCTGACAACAAACTACGAGGTACCCGTCCTTTCTTATATTAAACATTTTTCCTGTTTCCTATCCACATTATCTTATATAATATCTACCATTGCATTGACACTGGAAACTCTGATTCTATTAACAAAAGGCTTATTTTTATACATGCAGCCATACATACCAACAGCATCAGGATCCAAGCTACGTGAAACTTTGAACCAAGTGATCCATCAAATTTACAAGCAGACACCAGATATCCACACCCAAACTGCAGCAAATGATACTATCAAGACAGAGATAAGGACCTCTAAGTTTCAGCACACCTATATATCAAAAGGTGCAGTAACAGCTGCAGAGGCTGAAGCAATTGCTATATACCGTTGCCTCAAATATATCAGCAATGTCGATGGACACACCATCGTAGATGAAAACTATCCATCCCTCTTCAGATTGCTCACCATGATCAACACTTATACAGCAGAGCTGAAGAACATAGAATTATGCATCAGTGACGCAGCCAGGATTATCGATGAGGTTTATAAAGACATCAAAAATATCTGCAAAACTTCAACTGGAAGATGGTATCACAAGAAGAAAAAGACTCTTACCAAGGCTATCAACAGATCCCTAAAATTAGCTACAAAATACCATGGAGCAGCACATAAAGAAATTGTAGTCTTCAATAATCACAAGGTACACTGCACACTCTCTTATTCCATACATATTTATGTATCTCCCTAAAAATAACATATATATAATTACTTCACCGTTCATATTTGCAGCAACAATTCAACTCCACAACATTCAGATCATCCTACTACCCAGGACCAGATGAGAGCTAAATATCCACCTGCTCACACCAATGCTGAAAGTTCAGTGCTTTTGTACTGTATGACCTTGCCAACTCAGTGGGCAGAAGACACGCAATGTGCACACTGCTGTACTAATTCCCCTACCCACTGTACCATCCAAACTTTGTAAAATATCTCGTACCTCATATAATATAAAGTACTTTACTTTTTCCTCTACTTCTATATATGTATATCTACAAGTATGGACATTTGTACGATATAGTCCGCCTAATACAATCATCATCAGCCTTAATCAAATCCATAGCTCAAACAAGCAATTTTATAGACCAAAACATTTTATATATTTCAAATTCTAAATAATAGATCATATCCGACAATAAAAGAAAAAAACAAACCCCCCCTCCTCGGAACATACAGAAACTACCCAAACTAAAACTAAGCCCATGGGCCTCCATGTACTAAGAAAAAAGGCCCATACCAGCATTTCGATCGCATAATGCAAAAAAAAATATTCAATAACTCTGAATAACCCTACAACATTTACTAAAAAACAAAAAAAAAACCCACTCAACTCACACAATACAGCCCATGGGCCTCCCAAACAAATTCAGAACAGGAACATATATACACAAAAAAAAAAGAAAATAGAGAACTCTCCAGACCTCCTCATAATTATTGGGCAACCACCAACACCCGTAACTTCTTTCCATCTTCTACCTTCTCCCCATCCCTTCTCCACCAGCTCTCTCGATTCCTCCGCAGACAACCATCGCCGTCCCCATCGGCAAACCATCCAAGTACAGCGCCGGAATCCACATCCACTCCCTGCTAAATTCCCATCCGTCGCCCCCCCCACAAAACACAAACACCTGCTCCAGATCACGGCGCCATCTCCATAGTTTCAAGGCTCCATCAGTCACCTCAATCGATTTCCTCAAGAAGCAACGCGTGCGGCAGCTCACACCAACCCGCAACGAGGTTTGTCACTTAAACCACTCGGATTTCAAAAAATATAAAACAGTCTGTAAATCTAGATAAGCTTACTTACATTGCCAACATAGATCTAAGCATCTTTTACAATGTATAGGAACGAACCAAAAAAAAAAGTCAAGAACCATGCAGTAGAACAACGGATATTCTCAGTTTTTCCTGTTACTCTTATCAACCACTAAAACCAATTTACTTATAACTATACAGTAGCTACAACAAGACACTAAGGCACTAATTAAACAGACTGTAGCCATCTCATCGTCTTTTATGCCTTCCACAACCGGCTAAAATTGCTGTAAATTACAGTCCAAATTAATTCAGGTACTTACTAATTTCTATACTCATTAACTGATTTGTAAATTTTTTCCCCATCCTATTGACCATCATCCAGTTCACCATCATAACCTAGGCACAAACTTCCCCAAATTTACTAAAATTATACAGACACCTTTCCCTTCTCAAATACACTCTAATAATATTAGTCACTACTTTTTAATCTCCGTATTGTTACCTTATCATACGAAAAAATCCTATAATATTTTATAACTAAACAATTTGCAGGACACCACAATGACCAACTTTTATTACCCCAACTTGACTGTCATCGATGAATCCAAGATCGACTTCAACCGCTGCCCTATACTGGGTCGCGCAACTGTGGCAAAAATTGCACCAGAGGCACGTCATGTTGTATGCCACCAAAGTCTGCAAGATGCACTCAAGAAACAGATCGGCATCTACACCGAGCTTCACAACATCTGTGAATATGGTCCAGATTTCCTGATCATAGCTAGATCAACAGCCATGGCATCCCACATCATAAACAAGATAAGCCTAGATATGGAGACATACACCATTCCTTTGATGCCATGGACAACTGATTATGCAGCTACAATGCTGCCTCTACACATGGTAACAACAATAAACCAGCAGCCACAAACAGCCCAACAAACGCATACCCAACCACAGAAAACCTATTTCAAAATCCTTGGCCTCCCACCCCACCTTCAATACCCTGAAATACTCTACCAACTGTTCAAGAACATCGGCCGAATCAAAAACATCAAATTCAGTACATTTGATCTATCGTGCTCCTTCGACACAAAAACAGCAGTCAAACCAATACCTGACATTGCACACCTAGGTATCAAAAAGAGGATGCCTACCGGCGATTTTATCAGCATATGGCCTCTCACATATGAAACAGCTACACGCCAGATGCTAAATCCTTATCCAGATCACCCAAGTCCAGAATCATCATCAGAAGAAAGCGACATCGACGGTAACAAAATATACTCACATCCTACGATAATCACATATAATTACTACAAAACTAACAATTTTCCCGATCACGCAGAAGAAGAAAACCTTAATGACAACGACCGGTACTGGCTACGCCGCGAACGCGAAGAATTTGCAGGTAACATACTGCTACTTTCCCTAAATAAAATGCATACATCGAGTGATACCCCATATGCACTAACATATTTCTATGACAATAACACAGCGAACCATTAGCTTCATACAACCTCCGCCACGCAATAACAGCAGGAAGCAGCACCCAACCGATATCCAAAACTCAGCAATCTTTCAACAACTCCACCTTGCGTTATGTATCACCACTATGTACACACTAATATATCGTGAACTCCATCAATGTACCTGCCTATACTATGGATTCATGTATCCAGTACTATATATATATATATATATCTATCTGCAACCGCTAATCACTTTATCATTATATTTTTATCTACTATGCCTATAATATTCACCACAAGCGCGCAGGGTGCGCGCCCTCTACTAGTAATAATCAATGAGAGGGGCTGAAGCCACGCTCCGTACGCCTTCGAGGCGAACTGGCTGGTGTGTTTTTTGGCACGTTTTTTGAGGCATTGGTTAAAGTATTTTTTTGGTGGTTGGGGTTTCCTGAGAAGTTAGCCTGGGCACATTTTCACTAAAAACCGAAAACCGAAAAGAGCCGAGCCGAACTGAACCGAAATATCGGTTTTCTCAGTTTTCAGTTTTGGCTCCAGTTTTTACTTTGTGCGACTTCAGTTTTCAGCTTCGGCTTCGGTTTTGGTAGCATGAGAACCGAAAACCCAAGAAAACGGAACAGACTAGGCTCCCTATGTCGGACGTCCACGCCACAGTCCACAACGCTTCGCCAGTCCGGCCCACATCGGCCCACATGACTCCACCCCTCACGCAGTACCACCTCCAGACTCGACGGCCCCCCACAGCCCCACCTCACTCCACTCAAGCTCTTGCAAACCTAACCCTATCCAGTCGGCAGTGTGAGCGACCGAGCGAGGGGTGAGATCTGGGGGCCGGCGGTCGCGCGACGGAGCGAGCGCGGCTGCACAGGTCGGAGTCCTAGCAGCGCGACTGTGTGAGTGCGAGGGCGATGCTGTGTCGCGGCGGCGGTGGCAGCGGCGGCATTACGGGGACTCCGCAGGACCGCAAGGCTGTGTCGTGGTGGCGGCGTGACCGTGACCGCGACCGCGAAGTGAGCTTGTGGCTTCAGCAGTCAGCGCAAGCGGCGAGCGGGATGGTGCAGCGCGCCTGCGCGTGGTGGCGCGGACGCGGCTAGCGCTGCGAATTTGATTTCTTGTTCCTCATTCGGTAGTTTTCAAATCGATCTTTTCTTCTCTGTTCCATCTATTCTGTAGTGTCCCAATCGACCTTTTCTTCTTTGTTCGATCTTCAGTTAGATCAGTGGAACCGAAAAACCGAACCGAGTAAACCAAAACCGAACTTGTCAGTTTTTGCTTCTATGGAACACCGATCGGTTGCTGATTTCTGGAAGCCGAATTTCGTAGGAACCAAACAAACCAAACCGATTTGTCGGTTAAAACCGAATGCCCAGGCTGACTGAGAAGTGAGTGATTCGGGTCTGTTGCAACGCATGGACATGTTTGCTAGTAAGACTCAACCTCGGGGTTTGTCATAGCCTCGAAACACACAACTAACAGAGCATTTTGTTGGTTTGTGCGAGCCATCACTTCCAACACCAAACTATCGAGTCGAGCCAAAACCAAAAAATCTGCAAAAATAACAAACACAACTAGGACAAACGATGACAAAATGGTACATATCTATGTTGCAGAGCACATATGTATTTAGAATGTAAATATATCATAACTTCGTACTATCCATATATTGCTACAATAGTCAAGTTCAGTGACTTTATTTTTTTAGGAAGTGCCACCTTTGGGCATGGACTTCTAGGAGGCCAGCGTGGGCAGCCAGGTTCGAACCCTGGACTGACAGCTCACACCCCTAGAGACTTTGCCAGCTGCACTAGGCACTCTTCCTTTGGTCACTCCTATAACAATATATAATTATATTATTTTATTAAAGGCAACAAGGAATTAGTTATCAATACAGAAGTCCTCTTTGAATTTTTCACATGGCAGCTCTTGTCGGGGATCATATATATTTAGTCTGGATTTAGTAACAAAATGCCTAAGGTTTCAATTCACGATTTGATCAGTTGATCCATCAGCTAATTTATATTTTAATAAAAATAAGTTTTGTTTCTAATGAATACTACAATCAATTTAACAAAATTGTGGAAAATTTTTGTTTCTTAGAGAAAGGTCAATTGTTTAAAGGCTCACGATATGTTTTTTTATGTTTACGAGAGAAAAGAACAAGTAGACCAAACGAAGGAATGTGTGAACAAAAATCAGACCATAAACCAAGCAAAACAAAATAAAAATGAAAATTGACTGCAGCTCTTGTCAGGGATCATACATATTTAGTTTGGATTTGGTAACATATTGTCTAAGGTTTTAATTCACGATTTGATTAGTTGAACCATCAACAAATCTATATTTTTAATAAAAATAAGTTTTGTTTCTAAAGAATACTACAACCAATTTAGTAAAATGTGGAAAAATTTTGTTTCTTAGAGAAAGGTCAATTGTTTAAAGGCTCATGATATGTTTTTTTGCTGTTTGCAAGAGAAAAGAACAATTAGACTGACGAACGTGAGAACAAAAATCATACCGTAAACCAAACAGAATAAAAAAACATTTAGGGCATCTCTTGTCAGGGATCATTGAGATACATATATTTAGTCTAGATTTGGCAACAAAATGCCTAAGGTTTCAATTCACGGTTTGATTAGTTGAACCATCGGCTACTTTAGATTTTAATAAAATAAGTTTCATTTCTAATGAATACTACAACCAATTTAATAAATTGTAGAAGTTTTTGTTTCTTAGATAAAAATCAATTGTTTAAAGGCTCATGATATTTTTTTTTAAGTTTACGGAGAAAAGAATAATTAGACCAAAAGAAAGTATGGACAAAAATCAGGTCATAAACCAAGCAGAACAAAAAAAATTAAAATTGAATTAACTAAAATTAAGAAACTCAAACTGAGCATAAAAAATAAAAACACAGAGGAATCCAAGAGGAAGAGAAAACAAAAGAAAACTGAAAACACAAACAATAAAAAAAAGAAAAACTAACATGAGTTGTTGCAATCAAAAAATGAGTGGAACTTTTAGCTGGGTTGGGCCTTTTCCTACCCACGTGTGCCATGGGCTAGCATCTTGGGCTTGCTAGGCGCTATGTGGTTATTCGAACTACACAAAGAACATTTAAAAACCTCTAGGATTAGTATTCTAATTTTTAAACACATAGAATTAGATTAAAATTAAAATAGGCCAGACCAAGAAAATTTAGATTAAAACAGTCTTACGAGTTTAGGGTCAGCTCTGTTATGGACAGTGATTTAGACCACCTCACAAATTAATAATAACGTAGTGGCCTAATAACCCGTCAAGGATATATCACTGACGGACCTTCCCTAGGGGCGGGGTGGGGCGGCCGCCCCAGCTACCGGCGCCGTAGTACCAGACCCCCAGACCCCATCTTCGGCGATCTTCTCTATCTCCGGCAGAGCCGCAACGACGCGAGGGCGAGCCGCCGGCGAGCGACGATGAAGGACGCGCGAGGGCAGCAGAGCATCGGGAGTCCTTCCTTTCCTTGCTTTGCTGGGCTTTATTGTTTGGTTTAGCCCATTCCCAGCCCCAGCAAGGCAGCAAAGGCCCAATTAGGTCCATCCATTGTCTATTATTCCCCAATTCCCCAACTTCCGGTCTCGCTCGACGCTACGACCTCCGTCCGTCCGCCGCCGCTGTCCCGTCCGACGCGCCCGGTTCCTCGCTGACGCGCGCGCCGCGCCCGCACATCCGCTCGTGGCTGCACCCATTCGTCGGCCGGCACCGCCTGCAGCACTTCCGCCCACCCGGTGTGGCAGCGCCCATCCGCCGCAGCCTGCAGCGCAGGGCTGGGGGCTCTGGAGCAGGGGCTCGGGGCTCGACGTCATCAACGTTCTTAGTTTATTCTTCAAATTTGAGGTAACAATCTTGTGTTTCTCGTCTACTTTTTATCGTCATGTGTCATTCTAGTGTTTTTACCACAATTCGTGCGATAATAGTCCGTGAATACGGTGTGTTGTGAATAAATTGTCTTCTTGGTTCATTTCCTTGTTGGATTTTGCTCCAGCTAAATTTTTTTTTCTGGGTCCATCATTGGGATATATCACCGTCATCAGGTGGTGATATATCACAATGTTAACTTAGCTGTCAGTGCCTGTTTTTCCCATGAACTGAAATAATATATGATTATCGGTTGGTGGTTTCATCCAGCAGCTGTGATAGGCGTTGTTATTGCTAGTTTATTAGCTCGTAGTCATGTTTTGGCTGGGATTGCGAGCGTAGTTATTGGTTATCTGAATAATTAAAACAGTTCATGTGAGTAAACTACTCTCTCTCTCTCTCTCTCTCTCTCTCTCTACAAAAAAAGACTCTCTCTCTCTCTCTCTCTCTCTCTCTCTCTCTCTCTCTACCTGGTCCAGGTCAGGTATTTTGGGTTCGGGTATATCACTGCCGCCAACAATGATTATTTCCCTAGGCAAACAAACAGGTAATTTCAAGTGTTGGCAGCCTTTTGTCTTTTTGCAATTGTGAAAACACTAAAAAGAGGAAAAGCAAATACTAAAAGATAAAGTAAGTATGCCAGATGTAACTTTATTACTGCAGCCTCTCAGGAGGATGGACTTTGCGTATCCACAAGTTTAGAATGATGTTCGCGCCTCTGCGTGGTTTGATAATATTCGAAGTCTAACCTGGACTTCACAACCGACCAAGAGGACCAAATCATTTGGACACTAGAGAGTTCAGGTGTATACTCTGCAAGATCAGCATACGCAATTCAGTTCAGTGAACAAGTCACTTCAAGTTTCCCAAAACTAATCTGGAAGGCCTGGGCCACGCCGAAATGCAAGTTCTTCATGTGGCTTATGCTCCAGGATAGAATATGGACTGCGGCAAGACTTCAATTGAGGGGGGAGGGAGAACAACTATTTCTGTGCATTATGTGAAAGGAATTTGGAGACAACCATGCACCTCTTTATTGAATGCCCGTTCTCCAGGGAGGTCTAGACATTGGTGGCAACTTGGACCAGGTGCACTTTTCTCCGACCAAGCAGCTGGAGTATACATGAAGAAATGAAAGATTGGCTCCTAGCGGTGACAGAATCTGGAGACAAAACAACACACTCCATTACCATCCTAAGCTTGTGGCACATCTGGAAGGAGAGAAATGCTAGAGTTTTCAACAGACAAGAAGGAACGGCGCGGGCAGTGTTCGCTATGATAAAACATGAATGTGAAGACTGGATGATCTCTGTGGGGTGAAGAGCTCTTAGTCACCTCAGGATCACCCCCAATTCTATGAGTAGTTAGTTATTTACCACCAACCCGTGCGGTGTCTGCTGTACGAGGCAGCGCATCTTGCGCATGTATGCAACTCTATTTCTCGCTTATAATACAAAGCCGGACAACCGGATCTTTCAAACAATAAAAAATTCGAAGTCCTTACTTGTTAGCAGTGATGCATATGCGCTGTTATTTGCTTTACTCCCGATTAAATTTCCGCCCCAAATGTTGCTGTATGCTGTGCTCGATCACGTTGTCCGAGAACAAGTGGAAATAGTCGATTTTCTGACGTGGTCAAATATTCAGTTCTATATTGGATCATGCTTAATTATGCATAGTTTTTTTATCAAAACAAGTCAGTAGAAACACAGACAAACACATAATAAATGCGTCCACTACCCATCTAAACGCCAAGCAAATGAAACCTCTATAAGAATCATCAAAAGATCAAGCTGAAAGATTATAATTTCACATGTATATCTTGCAACAGATGGATAAGTATATCACCTACCACTGTAACAATAACGAAATTTTAACAGGTAAAATAACTTTTGAAAAAAATACAACAAACCCGAGTCAAGTTAAAGATTTAAATCTCGATGGATAGATTGTAACCTAAGAACACTAGCAGAGAATAGACATCCGGTTCAGCATATTAGTCCCAATTAGAGTTAGGCCTGGGTCTAATGTGAGTATTAGTCCTGGATCCATGTTTCATGGAGGTCGAAGGACCTTTTGTTCCGGTTGGTAGCACTAACCAGGATTAAATGGTCTACATTAGTCCCAGTTAGTGTTATCAACCCAGGCTAAAGAGCTACGATACATTAGTTCCGATTGGTAATATACCAATCACGATTAATATAGACCCTTTAGTCTCAGTTAGTGTTCCACATGTCAGTTCAAAAGGAAAGCATTACATCCAAAGTCACATGTAATGTGTAGGTGGGATGAAAAGCTTAGCGCGAAACATGCATAAGATCTTGGGTTCAAATTACTCTAAATAATATTTTAGCCTCGCAGACAACCAAGTGTCCAATCTATGCGGGATGACCTCGTCGTCTTTCTTGCTTCTTCAGCCATGGACTTCGCTGTATTAGGCATATCCTAGAGTTGTTTGCCGACTCATCTAGGCTCGCCACCAATCTGGACAAATGCGTCATCACGCCGATCTGCTTCTCCAACAATGACATCGTAGCTGTACAGCAGGCCTTCCCCTGCCGCCTCCAAGAATTCCCAACTAAATACCTAGGGGTGCCCCTATTGCTCTCGCGCCACGCCCGCGCTGATGAGCAAGCTTATGTTGATGTTGTGGCTACGCGCATCCCTACCTAGAAAGGGGGGCTCCTAACCAAGGTAGGAAGGAAGACAATGGTGCAAACAACCCTTTCAACGATCCCGGTCCATGTCTCCATCTGCTGCACCCTCTTCCCATGGGCCATTGTAGAAATTGACAAGAGAAGGTGGGCATTCCTCTAGGCGGGCAATGGTTCTATTGCTGGTGGAAAATGCATGGTGGCATGGCCTATAGTCTTCTTGCCACAAGGCCTTGGCGGCCTGGGGCGACCTGACCTCAGGATCCTTGGCTTCACCCTTCCCTTGCGTTGGGAATAGCAACATCGGACCCATCTTGATGTAGCTTGGCCACTACTTCCCTCCAGGCTGGAACATGTTGTTGACCACATGTTCCGGGTTTCACGTCCAGGTAGGTGATGGTGCGAGCTCCCGCTTCTGGACTAACGCGTGGTTGTAGGAGGGAGCTATACGCAACTTTGCACTGAAACTATACCGTACCGTGGGATGTCGACGGCGCGGGTGATCTGTACGCGATGCGCTAGCAAACAAGTGGGCGACAGACATCAGGGGCGCCCCAACCATGGCCGTCATCATTGAGTACATCCATCTGTGGGACAAACTTGATGGTGTACAGCTACAGACGAACACTCTAGACCGCCTCATTTGGAAGTGGACGGCGGGTGGCAAGTACACCACCCACTCTGCCCATAGAGCCTTCTTCTCTGCTAAGACAAACATGGCTGGCGCAAGAGAGGTTTGGAGGGCCAGCGCTCCGCTATAGGTGAAATTCTTCTTCTGGTTGGCTCTGCATGGACGCCTTTGGACAGTGCAGCGTCAGATGCGTCATTGGCTACAGCCACGCCAACTGTGCTCTATGCAGCTAGGACGACGAGTCTGGTGACCACATCCTTGTTGCATGCGTCTACACACACGATGTATGGCTCTGTCTATTGTCTCGCGTCGGCTTTCAACACCTCTGCTTGTTTGGCGACTCCTCCATAGTGGATTGGTGGCTGCACACGCGGACTATGGTCCCAAAAGCCTTCAAGCGCGGCTTCGACTCAGCCGTGTTGTTCGTTTCCTGGGAAATCTGGATGGAGTGAAATAGGAGGACCTTTGATGGCACCAAAAAGACTGCCGCAAGAGCTACTGGAAGTCATCATTGAGGAGGGTGACTCCTGGATTGCGGTGCGATACCAGAGGTTGACTCCGTTGCTCACATACGTCGCCTAAACTGGTTACTTCTACTCCGTTGCGCAATTGTTTCGTCTAGTTATACAATAAACTAAGCTCCACCGTTTGAGCCTGTGCGTTTTGTACGTGTGTCGCCCGTTGTTGGATTATGGAAACGCCCCCAAAGACTACGTCGGGCTGTGTACCATTGATCTAATTTCCCTTAATGAAGTACGTATAACTGACGCTTTCGAAAAAAAAAATAACAGGCACTTTAGTCACAGATCGTGTTGGTCCTGGTTGGGAAGCAAGGACTAAATCTCCTTCCCAACCGGGGTCTATAGCCACATTTTGTTCATTAGTGGAAATAAACATAATCTACTGAGCGCTCAGGTTGCATGTGCCAAGTATTTAAAGCAAAGAGCAGACAACACACATGCATGATCACGAAAGCTTGTAGACAAGGAACATGTATATATATTATCATAGCACGCAAAGGCAGGGAAGGGATATCGTGATTCCAGATTCCTAGGGACGTAGAAGTGCTAGAACATTACCGTGGACACGCAAAGGACATCCGGGGAGGCTGCGCCTATATATGGCATTGTGACGTGCATATAAACACCCCATTATAAAGAGCAAACTCACTTTAACGATAGTAGCTTTTGTATTAGTGAAGACTAATTGTGACTGAACGTGGCCAGGCCGGCTGAATAAAACCGACATGCCGGAGGCAGTGGATTGACGAGAGGCCCCCATACTGTGCGCGCGCCTCCGATCCTGAAGGAGTAAGGGGCTCTATCTCAACCGTACTTCTTGAGTGGTTATCATAATTGTGATAACTACTAAACACAGCGTGAGATCGAGAGGGAGATCAGGACAGCAGGAGATGATTGACATTTGGAGCCTCGTGCATTGGTGGGACGATTGGCAGCTTCGCGTCCTCGTGCTGGGCAGCCTGGGCCTCCAGTGGTTCCTCCTGCTGGCTGCCCCCATGCGCAAGTACACCGTGCCGCACGCCTTCAGGACGTGCATCTGGCTGGCGTACATCTCCAGCGACGCCCTGGCAATCTACGCGCTCGCCACCCTCTTCAATCGCCACGCGAAGACGGTCCCCGCCAGCTACTGCCCTGCTCTGCCTCCGGCCAGCAAGGAGCAGTCGCGCATCCTGGAGGTGCTATGGGCGCCCATCCTCCTCATCCACTTGGGCGGGCAGGAGGAGCTGACGGCGTACGAGATCGAGGACAACGAGCTGTGGACGCGGCACACGGTGACCCTGGTGAGCCAGGTTGCGGTGGCCCTGTACGCCTTCTACAAGTCGTGGCAGCCCAGCGCCAGCGACCTGAAGCTGACGGCGGCCGCGGTGCTCCTCTTCGTCATCGGCGTCATCAGCTTCAGCGAGAAGCCGCTGGCGCTCAACAGAGCCAAGATCAAGCGGCTGGCGGCCGTGTCGGCCTGGATACAAGGAACCAAGAAGCCCTCGGTGTGGAGGGAGCGCCTGAGCCACTTCTCCCTGTTCGAGGAGAGCGACTGCTTCACCATGCTGCCACGCCTTTCAACGGGCTGGGCGGCGTGGGGCGCCAGGAGTGGCGGCTCCCAGAAAGACGTGGCCTTGTCGCAGGGAGACAAGGTTCTGATGGTGCTCTCCGACATGTCCCTGCTAGCCGCCGCCAAGGACCTGGTGCGACGGAAGAGAGCTGCTAGCGAGGGCGACGTCCTCCCGCCTCTGCCCGTCGCCGAGAAAGCCCTGCCGCACTGGCTGCGCGGCGCGTTCGCCTTCATCTACACCAGAGCTTCGGTGGTGGTGACCCCTCTGTACCTCATCTACCACCTGCTGCTTGTCCCGGTCCTGCACGTCGCCGCGCTCGCGCTCTTCGCCACGAGCGACAAGCGCGGGTACAAGCGCGCCGACGTGAAGATAACCTACATCATCCTGTGCCTCACCGCCGCGCTGGACTTCCTGGCGGTGTTCGTCCGCCAGCTGGTGTACCGGCTCATGTCCATGACGCAGGTGCCGGCGCTGTGCGAGACGGTGCATGGCTACAACCTCATAGACGAGGCTGTCCGGGAAGCTGACAAGGGCATCGGGTGGATGTACACGTGTGCCAGGTACACCGGCTTGAGCTGCAAGAAGGAGCATTACTCTGTCTGTCGGCCTCGGCGTGGCGAGCTCTACAAGATAGTGGCAGCGACTGTTCTTGCGGACCTGGTGGACGCGCGCGGCCGAGACCTTTCCAGTTATAGGATCTTCGATTCATCTGTCACCAGGATCAGCAACTGGGCTCTAAGTTGGGAGCTCCAACAGGCCTGTGGCGTCCAGATTAGAGACAGCCTGGGCATCTCATTTGACCGGAGCGTCCTCCTGTGGCACATCGCCACCGATCTGTGCTTCCGCTGCACTGGTGTCATCGATGAAGCCGATGAAGAAGAGAAGCAGCCACCACAACCACAAGACACGCAAGAAGAAGACGACGACGAACTAGGAGAAGAAGAAGGAGAAGAAAAAGAAGGACAAGATGAAATAGAAGCAGAAGGAGGACGAAGGACCAAGACAGCGATGGACTCAGCACTTCGCCTGCATATTAAGTGCACAGAGGCAATATCCAACTACATGGCGCACCTGCTCAACCTCAACCCGGAGATGCTGTTGACCGGCAGCAGGCACCACCTGATATCTGAGGCCAGGGATGAAGTCAAGTCCACCATTTTGTCGGACAAGGTGATTAAAGAAGGGCTTGGCTCAGAAGGCTGCAGCTTCTGGTGCAGCTGCACCAGAACCGGCTGCAACTGCAGCTGCAGCCAGCTGAACCGAGCAAACCCCTTTGGCCAGAAAGACGAACTGAAGAAGCTCATCTTCGGCATAGCCGGCCGTAAAGTGAATCCGAACGGCACCCGGCCAGTTTTCCACATCATAACGGCATGCAAGCTCGTGAAAGAGTTGCTGACGATGAAGGACGCTGCTACGCGCTGGAAGATCATGTACCAGGTCTGGCTGGGCATGCTCTGCTACTCTGCCAGCATGTGCAGGGGCTACCTGCACGCAAAGAGCTTGGGCGAAGGCGGGGAGTTCCTCTCCTTCGTCTGGCTGGTGCTCTCGCTCAAGGGGGCGCAGACTCTGGCCGACAAGGTTCAGATGCCGCCGCAGAAGATTCGAGAACCTAACGATGATGACTACGAATAATGGATGGAAAGCGCGAGATCATCAAGACTTGGCTGGCCGAGACCCGAGAGTTGCTGCCGCCTGTGTTGTGTGGTGTGGTTTGTTTGAATTTGAATTACTTGTTTGTTTGCTGGAGTACCTAGGCTAGCTTGCCTGCACTGGACTCTGATGGTATCGGTACGTCATCTTCCTCGTACCTATTTTTTTGTCTGTCTAATAATGCTTGTATTGTCTCATTTAAACTGCTAGCTAATCTAGAGTCTTTTTTGTTGTTGTTGTTTTTGTGCCCCATCATAGAAGTTTCGCGGCATAATAAGCTGAGCCCCCTGGCTCTTTGATGTGCTCTTTATTCCTCCATGTGTTTTAATATTTTCGTGTAATTGTTTTCCTCTCGACTCTCGTGGAGAATGCCTGGCCGGCCTATATCTCATCTGTTATGCTATACTTCCTCGGTTCCAAATTATAAATCGCTTTGATGTTTTCGGTACATCCATTTTGCTATGTACCTGTACAAATAATATGTCTAGATACATAGCAAAATGGATGAATCAAAAAAATTAAAGTGGCTTAATTATAATTTGGAACGGAGGCCAAGAAGCGACGTATCATTTCCTCTCTAGGTACCGAGGCCGATGATGGATCTCTTTGGATCTCCCTCATGTCCCTCCGCGTCTCTCTCTTCGGTCGACAGTGTCCCTCCGCTCTCCTCTACCAAATTATCTGCGGCGCTCTTCACCTCACATCCATAAAGTGGCTGGTGGTGCCCCTCCCATCTCCTCCCTAATTGACAGGGCCCATGTTATACGTCAGCTGAGGTGGTGAGCCAGCCCACCTAGCAGATGATGGTGAGTGCGCCCTTCATCCTCTCCCCCTTTCCCTCTCAACCTCTCCACCCTAGCTCTACTCTCCCTCTCGTAGATCTGATGGCGGCAGTGACACTGAGTTTGGTCTGGTGGAGCAGCTAGCACAATGTAGCAAAGGAGTGTCCCGACTTGGTTGAGGTGCGACCCGATGCAGTAGAGGGGTGACCCGATTTGGTGGCGCAGTTTGTGTGTTGTGGCAGTTGGGAAGCTAATGGCAGAGAATGTCCTCAGGTGGTAGCACAATTGAGCCCCTATTGGAGGTGGTGGCATTGCCATGGAGTGGGCCCTTAGCCGACGGTCTCTATGGCCCTTCATGCACTTGCTGAGCTTTTCAATTTCTAAAATTATTTCTAAAGATGGACAATTGGAGACCACCACTGTTAATCTCGATTAACAATGACATTGTGGCATAGGCCGACATGTTGCCAGTCCTTGGAAATCCATTTCACCGGCGTCTGAATAACATTCATGTGCTAGTGGTGGAAGCCAAATTTCGAACCTTGTGCTACAGTAACTTTATTGTTGATGTACGTGTTGTACTAGTTAAAAGACTCGGTGCTATTTACATATGGATCAGTTAATTTGAATCAGCCTAAAATCTGGTCGGAAAACGTGTTTTCAAATGTGGTGGGAAAATGCGATTTCAAATATGGCGGGAAATTTTACATTCAAAATTATGAAACTGATTTGCAGAGGCGGTTCTATTTGCGGTAACTGAAAACAAATTTCAGGAGCGGTTGCATAATGAGAGCCGCCATTGAAAATAGAGTTTTCAGGGGTGGTTGCATTGCGATAGCCGGCCCCGGAGGAAACAATTTTAGAGGTAAATGTCTTCAAGAAACTGCTCCTCGAAATCGGCCCTTAGACGCGGTTCACTTAAGACAACCGCACCGGAAGATCCAGACGGCTGTCGTAACCTAACCGCCCCGAACATCTGCCTTTAGAGGCATCCGTCGTAATTTAGCCGCTATTGAACATCGAGTTTCGAGGGGTGCTTTAAGTGAACCACCTCTAGATATGTATGTTCAGGGGGCGGTTAGAAGCCCGTTGCTACAGCTGTTTGATCTTTATCGTCACCGGCTTAGTGTTGCCAGATTAGCCGCGACTGAGGACACAATTTAGCGCTTCTAGAGTTTATTTCTGTACTAGTGTGGGCCTGACCTGTCGATGTTCCTCTCCGATGCATATGCTAATGGTAAGATGGAGAGGGGAACCATCTCTCTTTCTGAAGTTTTATATCCAATTTTCTAAGGGTTTTGCCTAAATAAATCTACTAGTGAAATCAGTGATTTTCAGTCAGTACCTTGTACCTGCTATGACTTCAGTGATTGCCACAATGAGATCGATGTTGCAGGCATCGACTTCATCTACAAGCGACCAGTCTGTGGCCATTATCTATATGGGGAGGGGTGCTCCTAGGTACTCCGAATGAGGACAATTATCCCAGGACATCAATCTGACTGTTCTCGATTACTGCAGAGAGGAAATCAAGGATTGGAGGTGACGAATCTGCATCCTATGCATGCTGTACCTAACTATGCAATTGCTGATATTCTTTCATCGACTCAATGCATTTTAGACACGTCAAATGTTTTGGGTTGATCAATGGATTCGGCATAAGGACTGCACTCTATAACTTCGGTGCCAATCTATGTTCATCTAGAACATCGGCTGCATCAAAAGGAGTCACTACGGGAGAAAAGATGATGGAAGAATCTGAATAGACTATTATACCTTTTTTTTTTATTTCAGCTTTTTTCATATATATTTTTGGGATATACTATGCCGAGTTTTACTGTGGTTACCACTTCCCTTTGCAAAACAAAAACAAAAAAAAAAAACAAAAAGAGCAGTATATATTTCATAACGCAATTTTTTCTGCCTCAATATATTTGGGATCTACTTAATATATATGCTAGTAATAAATATATGTAGTCATATATACAAGTGACGGCCGATCCATATCTGCACTTCATGACATGCACTATAGTACCCTACTGTAAATATATGTTAAGATATCGTTCGCCGATGAACACACAAGCACACACGAACACAACAGGAGATGGAGGAGGAACTGCACTGTTATTTCTTATTGCTTTTCACTTATGTCCATTTACATGAAAGTGACCCCCTATTTATAGGGGTGGTGAAATCTGGATAGAAATTGCTACAGTGAATATAGAATTCTCCAGATTTGCTACAGTGCACAAATATCTTTGCTTTGAGATCCGTACTTGTTTTGAGATTTGTGCCACAGAAATATCTTCCTCCTCCTTATTAATTTGGCCACATTTAATTTATTTCACAACACTCCTCCTTGGCCAAATTATGGTTATGTGCATGTCTCATTAAAAACTCCCTCAAAAAAAAACGTAGGAGAAAAGAGTACATCACACGCATCGCTTATGTTGCACCCATTGCCTCGTTAAAAACCTTGCATGAGAAAACCATGTGGGAAAAACTCATCAAGCAAAAAAGAGTACAACAGTTGATGCTGGAGTCAGGTCTTCATGACCGACTCGTGATATTCATGATCACAATCATGGGCTCTGGTTTTGGGGTTTGTCTCCCCCTGAACCCTACAACTCTCTCAGCCGCCTCATGCCAATTCCATGGATACACTTGTAAAAACTGGAGGCGGGCAGAGACTTGGTGAACAAGTCCGCAAGATTATCGCATGATCTTGCTTGTAGGATATTTATCTCCCCGCTCTTCTGGAGCTCATGGGGATAAAAGAACTTTGGAGTAATATGCTTTGTGAGATTGCTGTTGACATAGCTCGTGTGCATCTGTGCAACACAAGCCGCATTATCTTCATAGATAATGGTGGGAGTGTTAGCGACGTTCAGACCACATGACCTCTGGATGTGGTGAATCATCCATCGCAGCCAAACACACTCTCGTGCGGCTTCATAGAGGGCGATTATCTCTGAGTGGTTCGTCGATATAGCAACCAAGGTCTACGTCACAGACCGCCAAGAGATGGCTGCACCACCATAGAGAAACACAAAACCAGTCTATGATCTGCCATTATGTGGGTCAGACAGATAGCCAGCATCCACATATCCCACCATGGTTGGAGCTTGGTTCTTCGGGAACCACAGACCAAGGTCCTGGGTACCTTGCAGGTACCCGAGGATGGTGAACCCAATGCCATCTGGTTGGGGCAGCACTGTACCTTGCTAATAAATTTACTGCAAATGCAATGTCAGGCTTTGTGCAATTCGTGAGGTACATCAGTGCTCTGATGGCGCTTAAGTATGGAATTTCAGGTCCCAATACTTTCTCATCATCATACTTTGGTCTAAATGGGTCCTTATCCGCTTCCAGGGATCAGACCACCATGGGGGTCTTGAGAGGTTGGCACTTGCTCATATTGAACTTTTCAAGTACCCTCTTCTTGTAAGTAGACGGGTGTACAAACACTCCTTCAGGAGGTGTTCAAGATGCAGGCCCAAACAGAACTTGGTCTTACCCAAGTCTTTCATCTCGAATTCAGATTTGAGGTAAGCCATTGCTTCCTCAATGTCCCTTGCAGTCCCAATGATGTTCAAATCATCGACATAGACTGAGATGATGTAAAATCCACCATTGGATTTCTTTATAAAGACACAGGGACAATCATCATTGTTCGCGTAACCTCTCTGCAGGAGAAAGTTACTCCATATAACAACCGCTGCAGGCGGACGCTGAACATGTTGCGGTTTTGATTCGGATCAGGGATCTTAAGTCCTTTAGGGACTCTCATATAGATTTCTGAATCACGTGACCCATACAGATATGTGGTCACGACATCTATCAACTGCATTTTCAAATTCAAGTTAGTTACCATGGATATAAGGTATCAAAATGTTATGCCACTCAGAATAGGAGAGTAAGTCTCATCGTAATTGATGTCGGGTCTCTGCGTGAACCCTTGTGCCACCAGCCTCGCTTTATATCTTACAACCTGACCATGTTCATTCCTCTTCCGGAGGAATACCCATTTGCATCCTACAGGGATGACTTTTGGGGGTGTTTGAATTCCAGGCCCAAAGACCCCTCTCAGACAAAGCGAGCGCAACTCTGCCTCAATTTCTGCTTTCCATTTGTCCCAATCAGAACGCTTTCGGCACTCTATTATGGACTTTGGTTCTGGATCCGGATCCAATGAGTCAGTAATTTTTGACGTGAAATATATGTTGACAACGGTGGCCTTTCTATGATATGACTCTCCTGATTCCACATAACTAGTGGCGAGCTCCTCATGATCGTCCTCCCACTCACCATGATTTCCCAAAACGGTTGAGTTGGGGCGTTTCGATCTTCCAATGCGATTGTGCGCGCACGACATATTGGGATTTCTATCTTCAGGTGGTGTCCTTCAGGGACTTCCTCAACTTCAGGTTGAGTTGCCTCTTCAGGGCCATTCTCGACTTCAGGTCGAGCTTCTTCAACTGATCTTTTGAGTGATGTAAGTGGCTCGGACCCTTGTTTACGCGGACGTCTCTGCGGACACTTGTCCTGAGCACCCGGAGGTCTCCCCCTCTTCCTAGGATTAGGGGAGATGGTGGCCTTGTGGGGTACCTGCACCCTCTCGAGCGCATTTTGTAGGTATAAGCGACCTTGTCACTCTTTTGTGATCAGTGAAGGCATCTGGCATCTCATTTGCAAGATTTTGCAAATGTATGATTCTCTGAACTTCTAGTTCAGATTCACTGATACGTAGGTCTAATGATTTCATCCCAGCTGCATTCCATACAATTTCCCGATATTCTTCTTGATGCCCTTCTCCCCCTAATGCTGGGAAATGGTCTTCATCGAAGACACAACCACCGTACCGAGCCGTATGAAGATCCTCAGTCATAGGCTCTAAATATTTGATTATGGACGGAGTCTCATAACCAACATATATCCCCAACTTTCGGTGGGGTCCCATTGTTGTATGCTGAGGTAGTGGTATTGGCACATATACGGCACAGCCAAATATACGCAGATGGGAAATACTTGGTTCTTTCCCACGCACCAACTGTAGGGGGATGTTTCACGATATGCAGTTGGCCTGAGTTGAATTAGTGCTACTGCGTGCAACGATGCATGGCCCTAACAACTGGTTGGGAGCTTAGAATTCTACAACATTGGCCTTGCAATCCACTTGATCCTCTTGATCAAGGCTTCAGCTAGACCATTTTGTTTGTGGACATGTGGTACTGAATGCTCTACCTTAATGCCCATGGCTAAATAATAGTCATCAAATGCCTTCGACTGAACTCACCAAAGATTATCCATCTCGAATGGACCGGATGCGCTTATCGTGAAGCCGGCTCTTAGCCCGATTATTTGGGCAATAAGCTTAGAGAAAGCATGGTTTCTAGTGGACAACAGATCCACATGGCACCATCTGGTAGATGCATCAATCAGTACCATCAAGTACCTGAACGGGCCCGACAGGGGCTGAATAGGTCTACAACTGTCACCTTGTATCCTTTGCAGGAATGCAGGTGACTCATCCCTAATCTTCAGGAGGGATGGTCTAGTAATTAGCTTCCCTTTTGCACATGAGGTGCAAACAAAATCTTCAGGAGTTGGGAAGCCCTTGACATCATGGTTAGCAGAATTTTTGATGATCCTTCTCATCATATTCAACCCAAGATGACCCAAATGGTCATGCCATATTTGAAATGATTCTGTGTTTCTGAATATGGTCTTCATCACAACATATTCTTCAGTGGGTTTTATGTACGTATATTACAAACCCAATGGCGATGAAGGGAGTCTTTCCACCACTCTCTTTTGGTACCCATCAAACTTAGTGATGAGCAGGTATTCCGTACCTTGCTCAACCTCGGTTTCAACATGGAAACCATTTGCACGGATGTCTTTGAATCTCAAAAGCGTGCGCTTTGAGTCAGGATACAATAATGCATCCTTCACAAATAGTTGAGTACCCATAGAGAGAACCAGTGTGGCACTTCCGGTGACAACAATATGATCATTGCTTCCGGCAATGGTCATGATATTTCCCTTTTTCTTTTTCAGTTTTTGGAAATATCTAGTTTCCCTTAGTATCGTGTTGGTGGTGCCACTGTCTACAAGACAGATCCCCGCTTCCGCCATGGAAATCCCACGAGTCCTGCTTACACAATAGAAATATGACAGGAATTTAACATAAAACACACACATATATATTACAGGACCACAACATTACATAGTTTCTGGGAATACTTTAGCGGAGGTTTAGGCAATTCACTAGGTTACAAATGCTCTTCAGGAGCATATGGCCAAACCTTATCGACAAACACTAGTATATGTGGACATCATACATAACTTGGTGATATTCTGGGGATTACTGCTGGTCCCCAAAAATATCATCATCAACTTCAAGAAGGTTGTCCTCGTTGTCGTCCATCTAGACATCCACCACTTGCGTCAACTTTCATGTTGTCGCGCTTCTCAGGTCGAGCTTCAGGCTCCTCGGTGAAGTGGGACTAATGTTAACCCTTTCTCTTATTCTTGCTCTGTTGGTAAAGGTCAACGAGGTGTTTGGGAGTGCGGCAGTTACAGGACCAATGCCCCTTTGATCCTCATCTATAGCAATCGCCTTGCTCTTCCCCACTATGGTCATCTCTTTCCTTCTTGGGCTCGAACCTTCCATTGGGCTTTCTTTTTCCTTGTCTCTTGAACATGGGACCTTTCTTCCCCTTCCACTTCCCCTTTCCCTTTCCACGGCTCCTCTTGCGGTTGCAAGAACTCTCAGCAACATTAGCATGTGCTTCGGGCACAGCCGCAGAGCTAGTCGGACGGGCAGAATGATTGTTCATAAGAACTTCATTCTATTGTTCGGCAACAGATAACACTTCGCTCAACTCAGAGTACTTGGTGTACCTTGAGTTTCTGTACTGCTATTGCAGCACTATGCTGCCGAAGTGGAAGGTGGACAAGGTCTTCTCGATCATGTCAGCATCAGTGATCTTCTAGCCACACAAACGCAGCTTAGTGACAATCCTGTGCAAACCAGAGTTGTACGCAGCCACAGACTTAAAGTCTTGCAAGTGCAGGTTGATCCAGTCTTGTTGCGCTCTAGGGAGCAGAATTGTCAGCTGCTGGCTGAAGCGGTCCTTCAGGGACTGTCACAAGACATGAGGATCCATCTCCATCATATACTCACACTTCAGGTCTAGGTGGAGATGATGACAGATGTAGTACAACGCATTTGCTTTGTCAGGCTTTGTCCGCTCATCCCTGCCGGCTTCAGACCGGACAATGGTATGATCGAGCTGCATGCCATCGAGTTTGTTCTGAACATCGGGAGCCCAAGTGAGGTAGTTGCTGCCGTCAACGGCGAGCTTCTCGAAATCCATCTTTGTGATGTCCGACATTGCCTGCGCTAATATTTGCACGGCATTAGTGTCAGTGCGTAATCTTCAGGATTACGACCTTGCGTAATCTTTAGGACTACGTGTAAAATTTCCCAGGTGCAATCTTCAGGATTGCTTTGCGATATATAAAATATATAATATAAATTGCAGTAAAGTAAAGGTACAAAATGCAATAAATAATTTGCAATAAATAAACTTGCAGCAAATAAATAAAGAAAATAATAAAAACATAGAGGGCATAGTGGGTTTCAGGCCACTATTCTTGCAAATGCAAGACCCAGGATCCATAGTGGGCCTATGGAGCCCAGCCGGCGCCTTATTGGGCTGGCTTGCGAGGCCCAATCGTTCATGGCCGTCCATCATGATCAAGGGTCCAAATTTGCCCATGGCCATATAAATGGGGAGGGTGAAACCCTAACCCTCTACTCTCCCCCTCTCTCTCTCTCTCTCTCTCTCTCTCTCTTCTCTGCCTTATCTGCTCAGATTCGAATTGGGAAAATAAATGAGGAGGAGGAGGAGGAGCCTTGCTTGGTTCGTTCCAGTCCGCCGAGAACATGAGCACCACCTTAATTTCAAAGAGCAGAGAGAACGAACGAGCTAGGTATCATTAGTTACAACTTCTATCAGAAACAAATTTATTTGCCTGGACTGTCACAATCATATTCAGAAAGGTAGCTAGCCAGTACCGGTTTGGTTTGCGCGACAGCTTTGCTGAAGTCGTCCATAGTTCTGATGGTGTACGAAACCCACGGCCGCCCGCGGGGGGAATACCCAAACACTAGCACACCACGATATGAAATTACCATGAGACAACGTCAGACATATATAAAATTAAGGGCAGCCCGCAGGATGAACAGCAGAACAGGGGGAAAGAACGATATCTAGCTAATACACGTACGTTCGGTGGTCAACGTCGTCATGATCGATATGCTTCTTCTTCCTTGCTTTCACGGCCTGATCGAGCTCGTGCTCATATATATATATATATATATATATATATATATATATATATATATATATATATATATATGTATATATATATATATATATATATATATATATATATATATATATATATATATATATATATATATATATATATATATGTATATATATATGTATGTATATATGTATGTATATATATATGTATGTATATATATCTATATATATATATATATATATATATATATATATATATATATATATATATATATATATATATATATATATATATATATAAGTCTGTGGCTGCGTACAACTCTGGTTTGCACAGGATTGTCACTAAGCTGCGTTTGTGTGGCTAGAAGATCACTGACGCTGACATGATCGAGAAGACCTTGTCCACCTTCCACTTCGGCAACATAGTGCTGCAATAGCAGTACAGAAACTCAAGGTACACCAAGTACTCTGAGTTGAGCGAAGTGTTATCTGTTGCCGAACAATAGAATGAAGTTCTTATGAACAATCATTCTGCCCGTCCGACTGGCTCTGCGGCTGTGCCCGAAGCACATGCTAATGTTGCTGAGAGTTCTTGCAACCGCAAGAGGAGCCGTGGAAAGGGAAAGGGGAAGTGGAAGGGTAAGAAAGGTCCCATGTTCAAGAGACAAGGAAAAAGAAAGCCCAATGGAAGGTTCGAGCCCAAGAAGGAAAGAGATGACCATAGTGGGGAAGAGCAAGGCGATTGCTATAGATGAGGATCAAAGGGGCATTGGTCCTGTAACTGCCGCACTCCCAAACACCTCATTGACCTTTACCAACAGAGCAACAATAAGAGAAAGGGTTAACATGAGTCCCACTTCACCGAGGAGCCTGAAGCTCGACCTGAGAAGCGCGACAACATGAAAGTTGACGCAAGTGGTGAAGATTTCTAGATGGACGACAACGAGGACAACCTTCTTGAACTTGATGATGATATTTTTGGGGACCTGCAGTAATTCCCAGAATATCACCAAGTTATGTATGATGTCCACATATACTAGTGTGTGTCGATAAGGTTTGGCCATATGCTCCTGAAGAGCATTTGTAACTTAGTGAATTGCCTAAACCTCCGCTAAAGTATTCCCAGAAACTATGTAATGTTGTGGTCCTGTAATATATATGTGTGTGTTTTATGTTAAATTCCTGTCATATTTCTATTGTGTAAGCAGGACTCGTGGGAATCCCATGGCGGAAGCGGGGATCTGTCTTGTAGACAGTGGCACCACCAACACGATACTAAGGGAAACCAGATATTTCCAAAAACTAAAAAAGAAAAAGGGAAATATCATGACCATTGCCGGAAGCAATGATCATATTGTTGTCACCAGAAGTGCCACACTGGTTCTCCCTATGGGTACTCAACTATTTGTGAAGGATGCATTATTGTATCCTGACTCAAAGCGCACGCTTTTGAGATTCAAAGACATCCGTGCAAATGGTTTCCATGTTGAAACCGAGGTTGAGCAAGGTACGGAATACCTGCTCATCACTAAGTTTGATGGGTACCAAAAGAGAGTGGTGGAAAGACTCCCTTCATCGCCATTGGGTTTGTACTATACGTACATAAAACCCACTGAAGAATATGTTGTGATGAAGACCATGTTCAGAAACACAGAATCATTTCAAATATGGCATGACCATTTGGGTCATCCTGGGTTGAATATGATGAGAAGGATCATCAAAAATTCTGCTAGCCATGATGTCAAGGGCTTCCCAACTCCTGAAGATTTTGTTTGCACCTCATGTGCAAAAGGGAAGCTAATTACTAGACCATCCCTCCTGAAGATTAGGGATGAGTCACCTGCATTCCTGCAAAGGATACAAGGTGACATTTGTGGACCTATTCGGCCCCTGTCGGGCCCGTTCAGGTACTTGATGGTACTGATTGATGCATCTACCAGATGGTGCCATGTGGATCTGTTGTCCACTAGAAACCATGCTTTCTCTAAGCTTATTGCCCAAATAATCAGGCTAAGAGCCAGCTTCCCTAATAACTGCATGCAGTCCATTCAGATGGATAATGCTGGTGAGTTCTGGTCGAAGGCATTTGATGAATATTATTTATCCATGGGCATTAAGGTAGAGCATTCAGTACCACATGTCCACAAACAAAATGGTCTAGCTGAAGCCTTGATCAAGAGGATCAAGTGGATTGCAAGGCCAATGTTGTAGAATTCTAAGCTCCCAACTAGTTGTTAGGGCCATGCAGCGTTGCACGCAGCAGTACTAATTCAACTCAGGCCAACTGCATATCGTGAAACATCCCCCTACAGTTGGTGCGTGGGAAAGAACCAAGTATTTCCCATCTGCGTATATTTGGCTGTGCCGTATATGTGCCAATACCACTACCTCAGCATACAACAATGGGACCCCACCGAAAGTTGGGGATATATGTTGGTTATGAGACTCCGTCCATAATCAAATATTTAGAGCCTATGACTGAGGATCTTCGTACGGCTCGGTACGGTGGCTGTGTCTTCGATGAAGACCATTTCCCAGCATTAGGGGGAGAAGGGCATCAAGAAGAATATCAAGAAATTGTGTGGAATGCAGCTGGGATGCAATCATTAGACCTACGTACCAGTGAATCTGAACTAGAAGTTCAGAGGATGATACATTTGCAAAATCTTGCAAATGAGATGCCAGATGCCTTCACTGATCACAAAAGAGTGACAAGGTCGCATATACCTACAAAATGCGCTCGAGAGGGTGTAGGTACCCCAGAAGGCCACCATCTCCCCTAATCCTAGGAAGAGGGGGAGACCTCCGGGTGCTCAGGACAAGTGTCCGCAGAGACGTCCGCGTAGACAAGGGTCCGAGCCACTTACATCACTCAAAAGATCAGTTGAAGAAGCTTGACCTGAAGTCGAGAATGCCCCTGAAGAGGCAACTCAACCTGAAGTTGAGGAAGTCCCTGAAGGACACCATCCTGAAGATAGAAATCCCAATATGTCGTGCGCGCACAATCGCATTGGAAGATCGAAACGCCCCAACTCAACCGTTTTGGGAAATCATGGTGAGTGGGAGGACGATCATGAGGAGCTCGCCACTAGTTATGTGGAATCAGGAGAGTCAGATCATAGAAAGACCACCATTGTCAACATATATTTCACCTCAAAAATTGCTGACTCATTGGATCCGGATCCAGAACCAAAGTCCATAATAGAGTGCCGAAAGCGTTCTGATTGGGACAAATGGAAAGCAGAAATTGAGGCAGAGTTGTGCTCGCTTTGTCTGAGAGGGGTCTTTGGGCCTGGAATTCCAACACCCCCAAAAGTCATCCCTGTAGGATGCAAATGGGTATTCCTCTGGAAGAGGAATGAACATGGTCAGGTTGTAAGATATAAAGCGAGGCTGGTGGCACAAGGGTTCACGCGGAGACCCGACATCGATTACGATGAGACTTACTCTCCTGTTCTGAGTGGCATAACGTACCGATACCTTATATCCATGGTAACTAACTTGAATTTGAAAATGCAGTTGATGGATGTCGTGACCACATATCTGTATGGGTCACTTGATTCAAAAATCTATATGAGAGTCCCTAAAGGACTTAAGATCCCTGATCCGAATCAAAACCGCAACATGTTCAGCGTCCGCCTGCAGCGGTTGTTATATGGTTTGAAACAATCCGAAAGGATGTGGAGTAACTTTCTCCTGCAGAGAGGTTATGCGAACAATGATGATTGTCCTTGTGTCTTTATAAAGAAATCCAATGATGGATTTTGCATCATCTCAGTCTATGTCGATGATTTGAACATCATTGGGACTGCAAGGGACATTGAGGAAGCAATGGCTTACCTCAAATCTGAATTCGAGATGAAAGACTTGGGTAAGAATTCTGGCTACGAATGAGTTACCAGTGTGATGACAAGATATAGAGAGCCAACCGTGATGTCCTTAATATTATTCCGAACCAAAAAGAAAACAGTTACAGAATGAAAAAGTTCAAATACATTCCTATTACTCAAATTTTCTTAATATATATTGTTGGATTTATTATGGGCTAGGCCCATTTATAGATTTTTAATAAATCAATAAACTCTATGGTTTGATTGGTGTGGGAGTTACTATTTGTACCAGATTGGAATCCCAAGCGTCTTTGACTCGACTTATATGGTGGGAATTATTCCGCTTAATTTGAGAAGTCAAGAAAGGGACCAAGGTGTGCCACATGCGCGCGCGCCGCCACCGCCGCCGCCGCCGGCCGGCCGGGCACGGGCTCGGGCTCGGGCCGGGCCGTGGGCGTGGGCGTGGGCGTGGGCGTGGGCGTGGCGTGGCGTGGCGTGGCGAGGCAGGCGGCGGCGAGCGAGCGGGCGGGTGTTAATTTTTTAGCACTCTCTTGCTTTGATGGAGGGAGTTTCCATCTCTTCAGCTGCCCGTCTCCTGGAGAGTCACCGAGAGACTCTTCTCCTCCCTTCTCCTCCTAGCGGCGCACACTTCATAAAAGGAGACGAGTCCTTTCGGTACAGAGGTTGAGTTCATCCAGTCCACATCTCGTAGTGACAAAGTTTCTCCATCTCGTTCACCTTGCGCGCACGGGGAGACGAGAGGGCAGGTGCCTCCGAAGCCCTTGCCGTTCGGGACCTTGCATGGGGGATCGGCAATTAGGTTTTTGGGAGCATCTACGCGACTGCCCAAGCCACCGCCACCGCTGATCCGTCGTCGTCTACTTCCTGGAGGCGCGCCGTCGTCGTCTACTTCCTGGAGGCGCCGTCTTCGTCTACTTCCCGGAGGCCTTATGTTCTTCATCCTCTTCGTCAACATGGAATCAGGACAAGGATCGGGATCGAATTCCTCTGGAGGGTATAAACTGTTCATCTCCTCTTTATTTTTCGTGATGCGCTTTACGCATGTTTCGTTAGTTCATGCCTCGCTGTTTCGTATGCTATGATAGATATGTCTTGTATGATCTGATCTGTTATTTCATCAATTTACCGATGTCTCGATCTTGCTGAAATTGATTTGTCATATATGCATGTTTCGTTTATTCGTCCCGTTGTTTCATTTTTTACGCTCGTATGTTTCGATTATCTAGTTATGTTGTTTCACATGTTTTTCGTGAGGCTATAATTGTGATGAGTTCTATATCATGCTTTATTGCTTTAGTAGACAAATCATGTTATCATGCTTGTATGTTTCACATGTTTATTGGTCACATGGTTCATATGGTTATGAACATTTGTGACATCATGCTTACAATGATTAATTATGTATCTCATGTCATCATCTTTAAGATAATTTATGGAATTAAATTGAATTGGAAATTGCCTATAATTCTAACAATCCAAAAACCTAATATTAATAGGCATTTTTCAAACAGAGGTTTTGCTGCTGCTTTGAAGCCTGATCTTTTTGATGGTAAAAACTTCTTGATATGGAAAGCTAAAATGGAATTGTGGCTCACTGCTATGTATTATTTTTATGCCTCTGAGGGCAAGCCTGCTAACTTGTCTCCCGCGGATGAGGCTAAGTTTAAGGCCGATGACAACCTCTTTCGAGGTGCAAAGGATTAGCGCACTTGATAAGAAATTCCAGAAAAGCTACCTCATTCATCCTACAGGGAAAGAGCTGTGGGATGCACTTGTGGGAAAGTTTGGAGTTACCGATGATCTTTATCGAGTATCTCATGGAGCAGCTTGTATGACTACAAGATGGTTGAGAACCGATCTGTAGTGGAACAGGCTCATGAAATTCAGGCACTAGCTAAGGAACTTGAACTTTTCCCATGTCTTTTACCTGATAAGTTTGTGGCTGGCGGTATAATCGCCAAGTTACCACACTCTTGGAAGGACTTTGGCACCTCTCTCAAATATAAGAGACAAGAGTTCAATGTTGAAGAACTCATTGGTATTCTTGATGTTGAGGAGAGGGCTAGAGCAAAGGACAATGGGAAACGTGTTGAGACCTCTTCTGCCAATGTGGTGCAGAAGAAATTCCACAAGTGGATTAAGAAAAAGGACCAAAAAAAGAAGGAGAACACTCTTAAACCCACTCAAACCACACAGTTCAAGAAACAAAACAACAATAACAACAACAAGAAGAAGAGAGGTGGCTGCTTTGTGTGTGGCAGTGATGATCATTGGGCAAGTGAGTGCCCTGATTGCAAATACATACAAGAGAAGAAAGCTGTGAACATGGTAACTACTGAAACTGAAGATGGAACATCTGGGTATGGTAATTCTTTACCATTTATTCTTTCAGTTTGTAATTCACCTGAGTGGTGGATGGACAGTGGTGCAAATATACGTGTGTGTGCTGATGTCTCTTTGTTTTCTACTTACCAGGTCGGGAGGTCTGGCGCCTTGTTGATGGAAAATGGGTCGCGTGCTCATGTTCTTGGTGTTGGTACGGTCATTCTGAAGTTTACTTCGAGGAAGACGGTGCCATTGAAGAACGTACAGCATGTGCCCTCCATCAAGAAAAAATCTTGTTAGTGCTTCTATGCTATGTCGAGATGGCTATAGAGTTGTTCTTGAATCCAATAAATGTGTTGTGTCGAGACATGGTTTGTTTGTGGGTAAAGGTTATGATTGCGGAGGTCTGTTCCGCTTATCGTTGCATGATGTGTGTAATAAACTTGTGAATTCTGTTGATATTTCTGATGAGTCGGATTTATGGCATTCACGGTTTTGTCATGCAAGTTATGGCTGTCTTATGCGTTTAGCAAATCTGAATTTAATTCCTAAATTTAACTTGGTTAAAAAGTCTAAGTGCCATGTATGTGTTGAATCAAAACAACCTCGCAAGCCTCATAAAGCTGCTGAGGCGAGGAATTTGGCACCTCTAGAACTTGTTCATTCCGATCTGTGCGAGATGAATGGAATTTTAACCAAAGGTGGCAAACGTTACTTTCTCACTTTTATAGATGACTCCACTAGATTTTGCTATGTGTATCTCCTAAAAACAAAAGATGAAGCGTTTAATTATTTTAAGGCCTATAAAGCTGAAGTTGAGAACCAACTTGAAAGGAAAATAAAACGTTTAAGGTCCGATCGAGGTGGAGAATATTTCTCAAATGATTTCGATACTTTCGTGTGGAACATGGTATTGTTCATGACAGGACACCGTCTTTCTCACCGCAGTCCAATGGGATTGCTGAACGGAAAAACCGCACCTTAACAGAGTTGGTGAATGCCATGTTAAGCATTGCGGGATTATCCAAGGAATGGTGGGGTGAGGCGTTGTTGACAGCGTGTCATGTCTTGAACAGAGTTCCTATGAAAGATAAAGAAATCACTCCATTTGAGGAATGGGAGAAAAAAGACTAAATCTCTCTTATTTGCGCACTTGAGGTTGCTTGGCTAAAGTGAATGTGCCAATCAACAAAAAGCGTAAACTTGGACCCGTTGACGGTCGTTAAGTACCAATTTTTACCGTCAACTAAACATGAGAAAGGACTAAAATATGTTCACCAACTAGATATAGGGGTTATACTTGATGTAATTCCACGAGTTTTGGTGAATGTCTCGTTTCTCGCAGGTGTCACCGAAAATACCCAAGGAAGGCCCACATGTCAGGTTTACATAGAGATAATCGGGAACCGGTGAAAATTCTGTAATGGAAGGTTCGAGAAGGCTCTAGACCAAACGGGAGCCCGAACGGGCTCGGTGGAGAGTCGGCCGACTCCCACCCTTGGTCGGCCGACTCATGACTCGGACCAATCGCACGGCCTCGCGGATCCCTCGTTCCACCGCCTTTGAGGATGAATAATAATCGTCCGTTTAGGTCGGTTTGATCCGAGGGCCGTGGTGCATCCTAGAGGGCTATATAAGCGGGGCCCCCGGCCCCCGGAGGAGGCATCCCTTAAACCCTAATTCATTATCTCCCAACGAGATCAGAGTTGTAGAGGCGTCCCTTGTATGGATGACTTCTCTTCTCTAGAGAATTAGAGCTAGATATTCCAATGTAGTAGATTAGATCTAGATGAGAGTTAGGGAGAGAGGAGCTGCGCTCCGGTTCTGAGAAGTCTTCGAGAGATTTGGTATGTCTTTGTATCTACTCTTTGTAAGACTTATGCTTTAATATATTTATCTTCTCTATTTACTTTTATGCCTATCTTGTGATTGTTAGTATAGTGTTATGCTTAGTATGGGATCTTCGCTCGCATCGAGTGCTCTAGTTATCTATAGTGATTAGAGTAGTAATCGATAGTGTAGGCATGGTGTCTAGACTATAGGTTACCCGAGGTTGCGCCTATTCTCTCGGTTGTGTGGTAGTTACGGAGGTGACAGCCCCGTCCACACCGAATTGAGTAGGTTCTTAAATTAGTAGGACCGTAGTCACGTCGGTAGAGTTATCCTTTGTGGTGCTTTCCCGTCTAGTGATGTCCCGAAGTGCTATTGTATGATTGCTATATCTATCCATCCCCAGTTATCACAGAACTAGAGTAATAGAGAAGTATTTAAGAACCTTAATCTCTCCCGTTGTCCTCTCACTCTAGCTAGCTACTCATTTATCATAGAATTCTCATGTGTACTTTATTATATTACCTTACATATATATATATATATATATATATATATATCATTTACCCCCGCTTTAGTCTAGTTGGTTTACTAAGTTAGTAGATACATGATGGTGAGTTATCGATTCTTTAACCCTTGCTTCCCGTGGTAAAATATAAATAACGATACCTGGTTTACTCCCGGTAAAATGCTACAATGGTATGTTCTCAGGCGCTTGAATCCTTTATATTTTAGTTGCACTTAATTTATACCAACAAGCATTTTTGGCGCGTTGCCGGGGAAGCAATCGGTGTTAAGTTTTTGATAATGATCTTGATGTCTCTAATTTAGTGTGTCACTAGCTTTAGTAGGATTACCCCTTGTTCTGTTGAGTTGTGGAATAGACAGGACAAAAGATGTCGTTTCGACCTTCCGACAAGTTTCCACAAGACAATGAAGAGCCAGAGTCCCTCAACATTCAACATTCAACTGGAACCCTGCCACCTCTCAGGTTTGCGTATACATTTATATTTTCTAACCATGTGTAGATTGGAGAAAAGGTCGTCATCACAGGAATTCAAATCACATCTCAAGTGACGAACATAGATGCTGCACCACTCACAAATTTCATCATGTGAGTCATGGTAAGTATGATCGAAAGGTGAGATAGTCTTGCTCACGGACTCTAAAATTGATGGGTAGTTATCTTTTAAATTTTTCACCCCACTGCATGTTTACTTTTAACAATTCATGCATTCACTCCGTTTAGCCTATTTATGTTTGCTCTTCCATTGCATGTTTAGTTCCTTGCATTCATCCATGCCATTTGCATCTAAAAAAAAAAATCCTCACCATGACCATACGCTTTCATCTTCACTTGAGTAAATCTTTGCAGTGTTTTTTATGCTACCACTATTTACTATAGTATGCTTTGGTTTGGAAGTATTTCCAAGGGTATTTCCAAAGGCTTTTTAAATTAAGCGTGGTGCTTAGGTTAAATTGTCTTCCTTAACCCAATTAAGACATGGAGTCTAGTTTGGTTATTGAGCTAAAATATGTTTTAGTAGATACTGGTTATTTTGTTGGACTAACCCCTGCAGAACACTCACAAATCCAATTCGGGTAAGTCAAGAGATGAACTCACTTCGGAGATGAAGCAAGGCATATGATGAACTCCAACAACTTTTCACAAAAGACATAGTTCATTCATCATCCAAGGAAGAATTGTAAGTATTAAATATCATTCACATTGTCTTTTGTTGCAAGTTACCTTTGCCTTGAACCATGTTAGAGTGCCATAAAAAAGTTGCTAGAAAACATGATAAATAAAAACTATGCTAAGGTAACTCAAAAACCATCTCGTTGTTAGCATAAATGAAATTAAAATAGGTAGTGGATAATACCCCTAGTTTGAATCTATTGCAATCCTTCGGGTACGTGTCCACTAACATTTTGTAGGAAAGAATCTACGACATGCCTATCCATGGTTTGTCACGAACCTGCCAAATCACCACTTCAGTGATGGAACAAAGAAGACAAGAGTGCCACAATAAGGATCAACATCTTGAACTCACTCAAAGAAGTGGATCAAAGCGACAAGCTATGAGCAACTTTGAGGACATCATAGCATTGAGCCCAAAACTCGAGCTAGGATGCCAATGAGGAGCAGGGTGCAACTCATCTCATTCTAACCATTCAAAGACCTGCTCTCATTGTTCTTGAAGAGTGAAGACACCATCTTGCACATCGGCAGCCAGGACAAGGATGGCATGATAAGCATGTATCCTTGTGTCAACCAATCACCAATCAAGGGTTGACCACCGACCAAGCCTTGAAGGACCATGACCATGGTTGCAAGATGATGTCCCTAAGCCATTAGCGATGAAGCCTGCATATACAAATACTAAAGAAGCTCTTTCCTTGATCATCAAGACGGATGGCGTACAACTCCTCGCCATGCCACTAGAAGACAAAGGCCATCAAGGAAGAACTCGAGTCTACATCTCCAATGAACATCAATGCGTCAACCAAGACTCAATGAAAATCAAGAATGGTTGACGAAAGAAGATCATGCAACCGTCTGTACGCTCATCCCGGTTGGACAAAGACAAACAAAGGCAGGATGCAAGGGAGAGATCTTTGCTTAATGGACCTATAATCAAAAATCCCTCTCAGACAAATGAAGGCTTAAGAACAGAGGACAAACAATGTCTAGGGACATAGGAGTACAACACACTCTGAGGGATGACTGAACACTCATATTTGGTTTCACGTGGTGAGCGACAACAAGGTCAAGCTTGGGGAGGCAGGACGATGACTCTTCAAACAATGATCCAGCAATGCTCTTCCTCTTTTCAAACCCCCATCGCTCTGGCACGTTGAGAAGAAACAATGAGTGGAGCACAAGGTCTAGGCATAAAAAAAAAGGAAGAAAAAAAAGAAGGAGTGAAAGTTTAGAAGACAAGATGCTCAAGGAGAGAGGTCAATCAAGCAAGGCAAACTCCAAGAAGAAGTAAAGGACCACTAGAAGCATCTACTCTTCATCACAAGGTACTCCAAAGGATAAAGACTAGCTGGACAAGAAAGAACATGGGTGACTCCTTTCCTAGAGTTACCATCTCAAGAGGTGCAGTTCTCAAGGTCTCTACCTTTGGGATCAAATGATGCATCGAAGGAGTGAACATGACAAGAAGTCCCTGTTCGAGGAATTAAATCACGAACCCTCGCCAAGGAGGTAACTTGGTATTTATCGGCATTTCCTGTTTCAAATTGCATTTTCCTTTAAGCATATTTATTTTCCCTACATGCATTTTAATTGCATCTTCGCTTTACTATCTCTGCACTAGAAAAAGAAAATAAAGATTTCTGCATTTTGCATCCAGAAAACTACTAAGCCCCATATGAATAATCATTCACTTTGGTGGCATAAAAATAATTTTTCAGCATATCTATTTTCTCTGTCTGCATCCCTTTATTATAAAAGATAAAAATATTTCTTGTGATCCTGTTAGAAGACATTTGAGTTAAGGCAGTTCTAGACAACCAAGGCTTAGAGGTTTTTATCACTAACGCCTAATCAGTTCCACAAGCTTTGTTATCTATTTGAGCTTCATAGAACATAAAGGATCAAGAAGAGCTACAGACAAAAGGATGCCCAGTCTCTGTCAAGTGCTGCCCTCAAAGAACTATCCACGACACTCCGTAAAGACTAGAACGTCTTCATTACCCGTCGGCAACATCGACAGACTATGTCAACATCCAGCTTGGGGAGAGCATCCCCGTGTACCAAGCTAAGTGTTTTCATCTTATCTATTTATGCTTTGTTAGAGTGTGTTTTGCTAAAACAACTAAAAAAATGTTTAACCATAGAAACCCGAAAGATTTCTTTACTTATCTTTTTCTACTTTTGGAGAGCTCTTGCAATCTGTCTTTAAGTTACTCCCTAGAATAAACTCTACATGGAGGTGATGAATAGTTGCTCTGCCGTAATTCCTTTCAAGTACCTAGTTTTCAACCTTGCACTCTCCCGAGTTTTGGACACAACTGTTTAGATTTGAGATTTGCTCTGAACCTGAAACTTGTGGGTAGCAAACACTTGATCTAAGTCTAGGTAGTTGGCGGATATGAAATGGGAAGGTTTTGAGCTACTGTCCATCTTTTTCCTAGAGATACTAGAGTTCTGGAGAATTTATCTGTGAAAATATTAAATTCCTGCATGATGAGTTCCTTTATGATGAGAGTTCAAATTCCTACCACAGCCATATATTCATGCATACTAGATCAGGAAAACCCATCTATTTATATAGATCATTTTTGTAGACATTGAGTGTAGTCTTTATAGGCATTGAGTGTGGTTATGCTGTGGACCCATAAGGAATCAGTCATGCAGTTAAAGTCAATACTATGTGCTCTCCATCCATTGATCTATGCTACTTCGTCCCTCGAAGCACGCACCCATTTTATAAATACTACATTCATTCTCGTGCTACTTAATCCCTAGAAGTACCACCTACATATAGATCCATATCCACCATATATTGTGCTATCTCTACCCTGGAGATACGCACCTATGCTGCTCCTATCCTGGGAGTACGCATTTCCCCATATATTGTGCTGTCTCTACCCTGGAGATACGCACTTATGCTGCTCCTACCCTGGGAGTATGCATCCATCCATCCATCCATCCATCCATCCATTCTTCCACATATATATATATATATATGCCACTCGTTTCGTTCCATTCAGAAAATGTTCTACTCCTACACTGGGAGTGAACACTCAAAAATATTCATGGCCATCCTATCCCGGGAGCGAACATCTAGAAATAATCATCGTCGTTCCAATTGCCTACATAAAAGCTCCAGTCATTATCATTTCAAGTTATACACTCCCCGTTGCTAAAGTTTTGTTTTCGGAGGATTGGTTGCTATGTAAAAAAAAAAAAAAAAAAAAAAAAAGAGAGAGAGAGAAAAAGAAAAAGAGAAAAAAAAAAAGAGAAAAGAGAGAGCAGCCAAGTCCTTCCTTTCAAGAAGTTTCAAGGTTTCCGAATAAAGGGAGTCATGTTATCCCCAAAGGAGCGAGTGTAGAAGTAGATGTTCACCGGTTGAGTACCCCTCATAATCATTTTCTTATCACCATCATCCTATCATCATCTCATCCATTCCATTTCCTCATTCACATGCACATATGACTTTATTATTATTTTAGTTCCTATTGGATCCATGTCTTAACTGTGCAATATATGCAAGTGAGTTTGAGTGTTTCCCCACCTATGAGCTCCACATAAGCCTATTAGAAAGTAGGGTGAGAGAGAGAAGGCACTTTCCACTATGCCTTAGTTCCACAAATACCACATATTTTGAGAGAAGAGAGAAGGCATACACTACTCATGCCTTGGAGAGGATCCGAAATACTACAAATGAGAGATCTGAAAGGTTCATACAAGGAACTCTGAGTTTTATTTGAAAATCTTGTAAAAACTCCAGAATAATAGTTGATCAAAGAGCGAGAAAGATAGTGCTTGACTTGACCGTTCTGTCTTTCAACTGCTCAAGACCCAAGTGACGGTTACAAGCCCCATGGTGAAAGGTAATATGAGTAAGTTTTGAGTCGAAATAGTTCACTCTAATCCGGAGGAGAGTTCTTGTTTGAACGCATGTGTACTTTTGAGGCGTGAAAGCATTGTAGCGACTCGATCCACACTGAGTTTATCTTTGCTCGGGGACGAGCAAAAGGAAAGCTTGGGGGAGTTGTTGACGGTCGTTAAGTACCAATTTTTACCGTCAATTAAACATGAGAAAGGACTAAAATATGTTCACCAACTAGATATAGGGGTTATACCGACAGAATTCCACGAGTTTTGGTGAATGTCCGTTTCGCAGGGTGTCGCCTAAAAATACCCAAGGAAGGCCCACATGTCGCTTTACATAGAGATAATCGGGAACCGGTGAAAATTCTGTAACTGGAAGGTTTGAGAAGGCTCGGACCAAACGGGAGCCCGAACGGGCTCGGTGGAGAGTCGGCCGACTCCCACCCTTGGTCGGCCGACTCATGACCTGGACCAATCGCATCGCCTCGCGGATCCCCGTTCCACCGCCTTTGAGGATGAATAATAATCGTCCGTTTAGGTCGGTTTGATCCGAGGGCTGTGGTGCATCCTAGAGGGCTATATAAGCGGGGCCCCCGGCCCCCGGAGGAGGCATCCCTTAAACCCTAATTCATTATCTCCCGGCGGGATCGAGTTGTAGAGGCGTCCCTTGAATGGATGACTTCTCTTCTCTAGAGAATTAGAGCTAGATATTCCAATGTAGTAGATTAGATCTAGATGAGAGTTAGGGAGAGAGGAGCTGCGCTCCCTGGTTCGAGAAGTCTTCGAGATTTGGTATGTCTTTGTATCTACTCTTTGTAAGACTTATGCTTTAATATATTTATCTTCTCTATTTACTTTTATGCCTATCTTGTGATTGTTAGTATAGTGTTATGCTTAGTATGGGATCTTCGCTCGCATCGAGTGCTCTAGTTATCTATAGTGATTAGAGTAGTAATCGATAGTGTAGGCATGGTGTCTAGACTATAGGTTACCTGAGGTTGCGCCCTATTCTCTCGGTTGTGTGGTAGTTACGGGAGGTGACAGCCCCGTCCACAACGAATTGAGTAGGTTCTTAAATTAGTAGGACCGTAGTCACGTCGGTAGAGTTATCCTTTGTGGTGCTTTCCGTCTAGTGATGTCCCGAAGTGCTATTGTATGATTGCTATATCTATCCATCCCCTGTTATCACGAACTAGAGTAATAGAGAAGTATTTAAGAACCTTAATCTCTCCCGTTGTCCTCTCACTCTAGCTAGCTACTCATTTATCATAGAATTCTCATGTGTACTTTATTATATTACCTTACATATATATATATTTACCCCTGCTTTAGTCTAGTTGGTTTACTAAGTTAGTAGATACATGATGGTGAGTTATCGATTCTTTAACCCTTGCTTCCCGTGGTAAAATATAAATAACGATACCCGGTTTACTCCCGGTAAAATGCTACAATGGTATGTTCTAAAGGCGCTTGCGGAATCGTTTATATTTTAGTTGCACTTAATTTATACCAACAGGACCTAAAACTGTTGACTGTATATTCCTTGGTTATGCTTTCCACAGTGTTGGATATAGGTTCTTAATTATAAAATCAGATGTTCCTGATATGTATGTTGATACTATCATGGAGTCAAGAGACGCTACATTCTTTGAGAATGAGTTTCCAATGAAGAATACACCTAGTGAAATAAGTCATGAGACTATAATTTCCCATGAGCATGAAGTGTCTATTCCTATAGATCATGCTGAGGATTCTCATGTGCACATCCCTGAGGAGGATGACACTATAGTCACTCGAAAGAGTAAGAGACAGAGGGTTGCAAAATCCTTTGGTGATGACTATATAGTGTACCTTTGGAAGACACACCAACCACCATTCAAGAGGCATATTCCTCTCCTGATGCTGACTTGTGGAAGGAAGTAGTAAGGAGTGAGATGGATTCTATTATGTCTAATGGAACATGGGAGGTAGTTGACCGTCCATATGGGTGTCAACCTATAGGTTGCAAATGGATCTTCAAGAAAAGCTTAGGCCTGATGGTACTATTGAGAGGTACAAGGCAAGGCTTGTGGCCAAAGGATACACTCAGAAAGAGGGTGAAGATTTCTTTGACACTTATTCACCAGTTGCTCGATTGACTACAATCCGCACTTTGATTGCCATGGCAGCCTCTTATGGTCTTATCTACATCAGATGGATGTTAAGACAGCTTTCCTCAATGGAGAGTTGGAAGAGGAGATCTATATGGATCAGCCACAAGGTTTTATTGCAGATGGTCAAGAGAACAAGGTGTGTAAGTTGATAAAATCCTTATATGGCTTAAAACAAGCACTAAGCAATGGCATGAAAAGTTTGATAATACTCTGTTATCTGCTGGTTTCTCTGTGACTGAAGCTGATACATGTGTGTATTATAGACATGGTGGGGGTGAGTCAGTTATACTATGCCTTTATGTTGATGACATATTGATCTTTGGATCAAATCTCAAAGTGATTGAGGAAGTAAAGAGACTTCTGTCAAGCAATTTTGAAATGAAAGATTTGGGAGAGGCTGATGTTATTCTTAACGTCAAGCTTATAAAAGAAGGTGATGGTGGGGTAACTTTGTTACAATCCCATTATGTGGAAAAGGTTTTGAGTCGCTTTGGTTTGAGTGACTGTGATCCTGCTCCCACACCTTATGACCCTAGCGTGCTATTGAGGAAAAATCGAAGAATAGCAAGGGATCAATTGACATACTCCCAGATCATTGGATCACTGATGTATCTTGCTAGTGCAACTAGGCCTGACATCTCTTATGCTGTGAGTAAGCTGAGTAGGTTTGTTTCCAAACCCGGAGATGATCATTGGCATGCTCTTGAGAGAGTGTTGCGCTATTTGAAGGGTACTATGAATTATGGTATTCATTATACCGGATACCCAAAAGTGCTGGAAGGCTATTGTGATGCCAACTGGATCTCTGATGCTGATGAGCTTTATGCCACAAGCGGATATGTGTTCCTGCTTGGAGGTGGCGCTGTTTCTGGAAGTCTTGCAAGCGAGACTATCTTAACGAAGTCTACAATGGAAGCGTAACTCACCGCATTAGACACTGCTGGGGCTGAGGCCGAGTGGTTGCGTGATTTCCTAATGGATTTACCGGTAGTTGAAAAACCGATACCGGCTATTTCTATGAACTGAGATAATCAAACAGTGATTGTAAAGGTTAACAGTTCCAGGAATAACTTGAAATCCACAAGGCATGTTAAGAGAAGATTAAAATCTGTCAGAAAGTTGAAAACCTCCGGAGTTATAACGGTGGACTATGTCCATACGTCGAATAATCTGGCAGATCAATTTACTAAGGATTTATCACGCAATGTGATAGAAAGTGCATCGAGAGAAATGGGTATGAGACCCATGTGAAATCTACTATGGTGGTAACCTGCTCTATGTGATCGGAGATCCCGTGAAGTGGAGTGGTGAAACAAGCCAGGAGTAGATTGAGAGGAAAGATCCCTTTCTTGACTCATTTCTGATGCACGTCTTTCCTATCTGTAAGGCAGGTTGGTATTTACCTTAATGTATTCCAAAGGTGAGATGTTGTCCTACAGAACATCTATGGAGGAGTACACCTATATGAGTTAGACTGCTGGTCACAGTCTATGGGACTTGGGTAATCTCTAAATACTCATGAAAGGCACAGAAGTGTGACTTATATGCTTCAAACAGCAGGGAAGCATTTTGCTGCCAAGTATCAGCTAAGGACTTGAGTGAATCTCATCTCGCACAAAACTGTCAATTCAAGGCTTAGTCCATTGTTCAGTTGTGACTGAGTGAAAATCTTGTTCTAGGTGGATGTTCAACTTAACAGTCTCCATCGAAACACCGGTATATCAAAAGTTGTGGTTCGACATTACACGCTTTAAAACCCTAGAGTTTGGTGGGGATTGTTGGATTTATTATGGGCTAGGCCCATTTATAGATTTTTAATAAATCAATAAACTCTATGGTTTGATTGGTGTGGGAGTTACTATTTGTACCAGATTGGAATCCCAAGCGTCTTTGACTCGACTTATATGGTGGGAATTATTCCGCTTAATTTGAGAAGTCAAGAAAGGGACCAAGGTGTGCCACACGCGCGCGCCGGCGGCGGCGTGCGCGGGCACGGGCTCGGGCCGGGCCAGGCCGTGGGCGTGGGCGTGGGCGTGGCGTGGCGAGGCAGGCAGGCAGGCGGCGAGCGAGCGGGCGGGTGTTAATTTTTTAGCACTCTCTTGCTTTGATGGAGGGAGTTTCCATCTCTTCAGCTGCCCGTCTCCTGGTGAGTCACCGAGAGACTCTTCTCCTCCCTTCTCCTCCTAGCGGCGCACACTTCATAAAAGGAGACGAGTCCTTTCGGTACAGAGGTTGAGTTCATCCAGTCCACATCTCGCAGTGACAAAGTTTCTCCATCTCGTTCACCTTGTGCGCACGGAGAGACGAGAGGGCAGTTGCCTCCGAAGCCCTTGCCGTTCGGGACCTTGCACGGGGGATCGGCAATTAGGTTTTTGGGGAGCGTCTACGCGACTGCCCAAGCCGCCGCCACCGCTGATCTGTCGTTGTCTACTTCCTGGAGGCGCGCCGTCATCGTCTACTTCCTGGAGGCGCCGTCTTCATCTACTTCCCGGATGCCTTACGTTCTTCATCCTCTTCGTCGACATGGAATCAGGACAAGGATCGGGATCGAATTCCTCTGGAGGGTATAAACTGTTCATCTCCTCTTTCTTTTTCGTGATGCAGTTTCTGCATGTTTCGTTAGTTCATGCCTGCTGTTTCGTATGCTATGATAGATATGTCTTGTACGATCTGATCTGTTATTTCATCAATTTACTGCTGTCTGATCTTGCTGAAATTGATCTGTCATATATGCATGTTTCGTTTATTCTGTCCTGTTGTTTCATTTTTTGCTGCCTGTATGTTTCGGTTGTCCAGTTATGTTGTTTCACATGTTTTTCAGAGGCTATAATTGTGATGAGTTCTATATCATGCTTTATTGCTTTAGTAGACAAATCATGTTATCATGCTTGTATGTTTCACATGTTTATTGGTCACATGGTTCATATGGTTATGAACATTTGTGACATCATATTTACAATGATTAATTATGTATCTCATGTCATCATCTCATGCTTTATTGCTAGGTGGTGGGCTTTTTTTTTTTTTACCGGGCATCAGAATGTTAGGTAGGGCCCTGGTTCTCTGACTTTATCGAGCTAGCCAAGTTGGAATTCGCACTCCTAGCATCTATTCCTTCCGATCCAAACGTTGAGAGATGTCACCACGTACTCGAGAAACCAGAATCGATGCTCCATCCACCTGTACTAGGCCCCTAGATCGGCTGCTAGCTAGCTGCAACTATATATGTAGTCGAGCAACAGGGAAATCACCCTTCTCCTACAGCCGATCAACAGGGGGGCAGCATGGACTCCACCAATCTTTTCCCGACACTATACTCCAAGGAACCCATGTTTTCTTCACTAACTCGACCCCTACTTTACAGGAGCTGCACACCATCATCAAGGCCATGCACAGCCCAGGTCCTGCCTTGGCTATCTGAGGATATCCGCAAGCTAGTAAGAGATTTCTATGCTACAGCAGCTTTGGATCAGGAGATTAACCAAACTTACATCACCTTAATTCCTAAAAAGATGCAGCCTATCATTCCTCAAGATTATAGACCCATCAGTCTTTGCATTGGTATCTACCGTCTTATTGCTAAAACTCTTGCTGATAGGCTTAAACCTTATTTACCTACTTTCATTGACCAAGGCCAATCTGCTTTCATAAAAAATAGACATATTTCAGCTAATATTATCATTACTCAAGAAATTATTCACTCTTTTGGTCTTAAATCTTGGAATGGCAGGGCTTTTCTTCTCAAGATAGACTTGGCAAAAGCATTTGACAGGTTAAAGTGGGACTTCCTTACCCAAGCTCTACATCGACTTGAGCTCCCCAGCCACTTCATTCAACTTCTCAAGGCCTGCTACACCTCGCCAGCGATGGCGGTCCTGGTGAATGGTAACCCCACTGAATATTTCTTCCCAAATCGTGGAATTCGGCAGGGCTGCCCTCTATCTCCTTTCTTTTTGCTATAGCTATTAATGAGCTCTCTGCTGCCTTAAATAATGCTATGCAAAATGCAAATCTTCAGGGAGTCACACTTGGCTACAATTGTCCCTCTATTCACTCACTTTTATTTGTTGATGATCTTATCTTGTGTGGAGCCGCAAATCTTCAGGAAGCTACAATGATAAACAACATCCTCAATGACTTCTGCCAACACTCAGGTCAGACCCCCAATCTCGTAAATCAACCATTTTGTTTAGCAAAAATGTGGACAATAACACTAGAACTCGATCAAAAACATTTTCCCTGTTCCTGACCTACTCCCTAATACTATCCATTTGGGTCATCCACTTATTTTTAATCATAAAGACAGAAATAGAGCATATAATTTTATTTACAACAAGTTTCTTGCTAAGTTAACGACTATCAAAGCTAATAAAATCAATCATGCTGGTCGCCTCACCTATATCCAGTCTGTTATGTCTGCTATTCCCATTTACTACATGCCAACTATTATTTCCTCTAATAACTTCATTGAGAAAATTAACACTATTTTAAGAAGGTTTTGGTGGGCAGGAGTGCAGCAAGATGACCCCTCAAATCCTATAGCCTACAGATCTTGGGATGACATTTGTCAATCCAAACAAAATGGAGGCTTAGGTATCGGAATCTGCACATGGTTAACAAAAACTTGGTCATTCATACGGCATATGATATTGCAAACTCAAAAATCCCTTCCTCACTGTTATTCTAAAATCAAAGTACCACCCCTACCACTCCTTTTGGACAGCTCCAAACTCTACCATAAAATCTGTTTTCTGGTCTTCTCTTATGCAGGTCCAACAGGAGCTCACAAATAATGTTGCATATCGAATCTGTGAAGGTAACTCCTCTATCTGGTCTTCCCCGTGGTGCCCCATATGGAAGTCCATTCATGGTCATCTTCTGCATCCAATCACCACAAATTCTTTACCTGCAAAAGTCTCAGATCTATGGCTTCCTAACACCTAGGAATGGAACACTAATCTTTTATGCAGTACTTTTGATGAACATGTAGTCCAACAGATTACAAGCTTGGTGATAGTTCCTCAGCAAAGGCCGGACATTCTAAGATGGACCCCTGCCAAAACAGGTATTTGCACCACTAAAAATATTTATAAACACATTGCAGCTTAGGACCAAATCCAACTCCCTCAACAAGGCTCCAGGAGTATCTCAACTCAAGCCAATCAAATTCTGCATGCTGTTTGGAAATCCAAGAATCTCCCCCCTATCATCAAGACCTTCACACGGAGACTGATCAGAAGGGCTCTAGCAACTGTTACCAGGGCTTCTAGGTATTCTACTCATATTGACCCTTACTGTGCCTATTGTGGTCAATCAGAAACAGATGCACACCTCTTTTTTCTTTGCAATCTACCTAGGGCTGTTTGGTTCTCCTTTGATCCATCCATAAGAACAGATAATCTCCCGATGAAAATGATGGTATCTAGATAATCCTGCAGCATATTATCACTTCAACCACCTCTAAAAACACTCTTCATAAAACTCTAATTACCTTGTGGTTCATTTGGAAAGCCAGGAATGATAATCATTTCAACCGAAGGACTTGGACTCCTATGCAGGTCCATAGTGCCACTGCTGCCATGCTTAACCGTCTTAATGCAGATTCTCAGGCTCCCTTGTCCTCCACCAATCCTGCCACACCAACCCCAGTGGAAGCTTCTCAAGATCATCCAGTTCAACAACAAAGTGCAGCCGGCCCCAACCTTTATCAGACTGCAGTGACTCAGGCTCCAAACCATCTTCATCAGCATAATCCCATGATGGCAAGGCCTGGTATGTCTGTCCTTCATGCAGGTCACACACTGAGAGACATCCTCATGTTACTATGGATGGGAACCGATCTCATGGTGCAATACTGCACTCACAGCGACAACAAGACTACATCCAAGGTACACATTCTAAAAATGCTGGCAATTCCATGCTGAACCGACAAATACCAGACCTTACAACAAAACCGAACCTTGCCATCAATCTGGAGGTCATACCTGGCATCAAATGTTTCGTTGATGCTTCCACTACACCAGACGGATCCATGAATCAACCTTGACATGCTGGCATAGGCATATTCTTTATCAATTCACAGGCACACAGCCCACCAATGTGATCTACATCAACGCAAGGATACAAAACTGTGATTCGGTGTTAATGGCAGAAGCGGCAGCTCTTACTCTAGCTGCAAAAGTTGCCTCAAGTCTTCAACTCAGTGAAGTCTCCTTCCTATCTGACAATAGTTAGCTAGTCAGCTTCATGGCCTCGGCGGATCATGATCATCCACCTGACTGGAGAATCAAATCATTCACACAACAATTTGACAACTGTAGAGGAGTTATGAGGTTCAACTTATACAAGATTAGTAGGTCTGTTAATTCTATTGCTGACGCCCTTGCCAAGCAAGCCTACTCTGTACCTCTGCACTCTGTTTTGCCTCTCCAGGCTGCTTGCACCAATGGTGCTCATGTCACACAGTGTCCATTGAATTTGGCACTGACCTCTGTAAACCTTAACTCTGTAAGGTTCCTAATAGCTTTGTGCTGTTAATTAATCAATTGTGGTTCTTGTCGGAAAAAAAAACGTTGAGAGATGTCACGTAGACGTACTCCAGAAACCAGAATCGATGCTCCATCCACCTGTACTAGGCCCCTAGATCGGCTGCTAGCTGCAACTATATATGTATGCATTTCCCTTCACAGCGCACTAAACTGCCTTAATTCCCACACGGCGCAACACTACGCGATCGATCGATCCACCACCTGCAGGCCTCAACTGCGCGCCCTCCTTCCCTATATATATATATATATATATATATATATATATATATAGGACAGGAGTTTTATACTCCTACGAGTATGTACTCCCACCTAAAAGTAACGGACGGAGCTAACAGAGACGGAGGGCAGGGTGTTGCGGCCCGTTAGGGGAGCAAACGTGTTTGGATTTATATATATTATTTATTTATATTTATTTATTGAGTAATGATCGGAGCACCTGTCCGTAAACTTCGGTCCGGCTACGTTTAAAAAAATTTAAATGTCCGTGTTGGTGTCCGTGAAATAAAGTATGGACACATACTTTATTAAATAATAAAGTTTCAGTACGTACACATTTTGGCACATACCTTTTGCCACACATTTTCCCTATATAAATGAAGTATATATATTTTGCCACATTTTTTTGACGAGTATCAGTGCATACACATCTCGGCACATACTTTTTTTTGACGAGTATCATTAAGTACACAATTTGCCACATACATATTTTGCCACAAACTTTTTTGACGAGCACCAGTACATACACATTTTTCCACATACTTTTTGCCACACATTCCCCCCATGTAAATAGAGTATATACTTTTTGCCACATACTTTTTGACGAGTATCACTACATACACATTTAAATGAAGTATGTAGACATACTTTTTAAAACGAGTATAAGTACATACACATGCTGTGCACATATAGTGACTTCTAATTTCATGGGACTGGTCTACAATGTAGGTGCAAATGGATGTGCCATACTGCTGCATTTACAGGCTGACAAAAGTTAGCTAAACTGAACATATATGCAGTCACTAAAACATAGCTGCAGCTATAAATTCTAAACTTGCTTCTTCGCCATGCCCTTCATGAACATCTTGATCCTAAACCAATCAGAAAAAAATGGTCATAAGTCAAAGAAAATTTAGAAGATGTGTCATGTAGGAACCTCGATGCATACCTCTTATGCAGGTATTTCTTATAGTGCAATCTGAAAAAAAGCATCAAGTTATAGTGTAGTATGGAAAAATATCAAATGATACACTTATCTAAAAAGGTATCTAAACATACTCATGTCTGAGAAATAGTATCTAAGCGTACCCTTATTCTTGATTATTTATTAGGGACATAAAGCGGAACTTTGTGATTGCCAAAGCAGAAAAGTCAAGAATCTGACAAGAGGTATCATGAGATACTACTACATGGAGATACTACAATCTGAAAAAGAAATCATGAGATACTACTACAATTCTTAAAATGTAATATATGTTTTAAAGTATCAAGAGATACTACAATCTGAGAAGTGTCAAGTGACACTATAATATACGGTAGAAAGTATATACATGTTTATGCGTATGAAACCATACTTGTTTATACAGTATGAGCACATACATGTTTATTGTGAGTATGGATACATACATTGGTGGCATACTCTTGTGAGTACATACATATTTATTGTGGAACATTCGTCTCTATGGACAGCATCCAAAAGGCAAAACACATGCAAATTTGGATTAGTTTGTCAGAGGAATTTTTCAAGAAACGCATTAGTTTGCACTGATACTCAGCTTATAGAATAACCAGATAAAAGTTTATATGGATACGTTTACCTATAAAAGTAGTATAAGCATATACTTTATTTGTTCTGGAAAAAAGTATGAACTGGTACTACTCTACTCGTACTGTAATTTGACAAAAGGATGAACTGAAACTATGAAGTGATATGACGATCTGACATCACAGCTGAATTTGCTCGATCTCCAGATGTGAAACCCCGCATAATTCTGAAACAGCATTACTTACACCTAATTCAGAATCTGAGTACACACGAATGTAACGATGGTGTTGCAACTGGTAATCCTAATTCAGATTTCAGAGCATGTATGGACTTATACCTGTTTGATGTCGAATCAGAGCACAGAGAGCATAGAAGCACCGCTCACGCTGGATACCCCTGCCTGACCGGCTGGCAGTGGCGGCGTACACGGCCTAGCTTAGGCTGTTCGGTAGATACAGACTCAATTTAGATTATTTAGAAAAATGCAGACCAGAGGCTACTCACTATGCTGATCCTTCCATCTGAAAGTCAAGGTTAAACATGCAGTTATTTTGCTAGTATCCAGAGATACTATAATCTGACAACTTATGAGTAAATACGTTGATGAAAAATGAATCCTTTGCCACCCATGAATTCATGCTTGATGCCAATACGGTAGACAAGAAGCTGGCAGATACATCAACAAAGAGCTCCTGTTTCAGTGAAATACTACGGATTAGCAACAAATTTCAGGCGCTCAAAGCTACAGGAAAAAGACAAAATTGGGATTTAATCATTTAAGATATGTGAGATTGGGTACAGAACGGGGGAAACTTCAGAACCTACGAGTGGGATAGGAGATCTTTCTACCTGGTGATCCATCGGGACATGAATATTCGATCGATGCCTCCGCCATCCGTCGCACATGAATCTGACACCAATGATGGGAGAGAGAGAGCACCTTGTTCCAGAGGAAAGCCGATGTTGTGCCTGGAGCACCAGCCGCCGGCCTGCAGGGAGGGCGCGCCACCACCAATCTGCGGTGAGCGTCGTTGCTGCAGAATCCGTACGGGAGGGAGCCCGCTGCCATCAAGGAACACCGTCCTCGCGGAGCTGCCCCGCGGGCCGACATGGGATGCCCTCCACGCGGTAGGACGACATCGTCACGGGCGCCGTGCTGGTCGGGCCGCCACCGGCGGCGGAGATGCGTACCGCACGGGCTGGCTGAGACGGCCGACGATGGCTGGATGCATGGCAGCAGCCGCCGCCCCTGCGCCGCGTCGACACACGGTGGAAGGCAAGGGCATCCGCCGCTGCGACTCCATGAACGCGACCACCGGGTGGAGGGGAGAGGATGTCGCAGTCAGATCCGCGTTGGCGAGGCTCGGACTCCGCTGCGCGACGCCCTCGCCGGATCTGCCATTGATGCGAGGAGGAAGGAGGCGCCGTTGAGGTGGAAGGAGGATCCACGATGTAGTGTGCCGCCGCCGCGGAAGAATGGCGCCGCCAGCTCAACCACGACGGGCACGCCGCCGGTACGCGTAGTGTGGAATCGGGATCGGGGGTTGCGACGGCATGGCTGATGCCGCAAGGGTCGGGAGGGGATCAGCCCTATTGGTAGGATTAACGGGTCCGACTATTTTAAACCCGTTAGCAATGGGGTGGAACGCCGTCATCGACCCCATCAGGTACCTTCGCACGCGGGGCAGGCGGACGCTCGCGTGCCTGTACAATTTCGGGTGGGAGTATATACTCGTGAGAGTATAATGGAATTTCCCTATATATATAGGACAGGTTTTCTGTACTCTTAAGAGTATGTACTCCTATCTCTATATCTCTAGATTTATGGTGTATATGACCGAACGAAGTGTATATACACGAAGTATATGGTCATACTAGAGTACCCAGGGTGTTATATATGTCAAGTATGCATGCATACATTGGGTATATGGTCATACATATTTTATATAGTACAGTAGTGGCATTTTAGTAATATATCAAAAAATACATGTTCCATTAAAATTTTTTAGCGTAGAAAGACATGGAGTATCTTAAAATGAGTATATAAACATACTCAAACCGATAAACAAGTATTGACACATACCTAGTATGGTTTTTAGAGATGGGGATACATACTTATATAAGAGTATAATGGAATTTCTATATATATATATATATATATATATATATATATATATATATATATATATATATATATATATATATAGGGAAATTACAATATACTCTTACGAGTATCTACTCCTACCTCCTAATACACGCACACGAGCGTCCCAGCTAGCCCCGCTTGCGGACGTAACTAACAGGCTGTTGACGGCGTTCAACCGAGAGCACTGCATCAATAATGGGTTAAAAAAATGGACCCGTTAATCGAACAATATAAGCACGGCACCCTGAGCCCCTCCCGATTCCTCGGAGCAGCAGCCGCCGCCCCTCCCGATCCCTCGCGGCAGCAGCCGCCGTCGGCCGTCGCCACCTCCCCAAGCAGCGGCATCCTCCGTCCCCGGCTCCTCACGGGCCCGACGTCGGGAAGCTGCGACGGCGGAGGGCCTGCCTCCCATGGCGGCGGCAGCGGCGGCCCCCGCTCCAATGGCCGCGACGGTGGCGACCCCTTCCTGTTGGGGATCGGGAAGCCGCGACGGCGGAGGCCCTTCCCGGGGCGGATCGAGAAGCTGCGATGGCGGTGGCCCACCCTCCGATGGCCGCGACGGCGGAGACCCCTTCACGTGGCGGATCGAGAAGCCGCGACGGCGGCGGCCTTCCCTCCGATGGCTGCGCCCCCGCCTCTTACCCAGCTCCTTTGCGTTGCCGGCAGATCCCGATCCATGAAGGAGGCTGCAGATCCTGCGGCGTCTTCGTTCTCCTCTCCGGCGCGTCTAGTCTGGCTGGATGCGGCGTCAGTCGCGGGCAGGGCGGCCTCGCCTAAATCGTTCCTCGACCGGCAGCGCGCGGCCCGCCTCATCTCCGACCTTCAGCGGCGTGAGGTCGCAACCCATCCACGCGACTAACTTGCGAGCATCCTGCCGACCTGCCCATCGTGCTGCGCCACTTCCCATCCCATCCCGATCAGTGGTGGTGTTCTCCGTTTGTGGCCGTCGTCAGCCTCAGCCTGCTGTCGTCGTGTACGCCGGCGGCGGCCGGCCGGAAAGGTCTACCCACCGCGAGTGGTGATTCTCTGCTCTCGTGCTCAGTCAACAGCAAACAGGTACGAGTCCATACATACCTCCCGAAATCTGAATTTGGATTACCTCCATCTGTCTACTCGTATTCTGAATTAGCCATGTGTAATGTTGTTTTAGAAGTACGCAATGATTTAACATGTGGAGTCAGATTGCCGTATCACTACTATGAGTAGAGTAGTCAGTAGTACCAGTTCATACTTTTTTCAGACTCAATTACTAGTTGATACTTTTTCTAGACCAAATAAAATATATGTGTATATACTATTTTCAGATTCAGACTAGAGTATTGGTAGATACTTTTTCAAATATGAGTATGCTTAGATACCTTTTTCAGTAACCAAGGATTAAGAGTATTCTTAGATACTATTTTCAAATTAGGAGTATGCTTAGATACTATTTTTCAAATACAAGATTATTCAGATACCTTGTTCAGATTCATTGTCTGAAATCTCAGTTAGTATTACCAATTGCAACAACTTACATCTATTCGTGTGATGTAATTTTGTTGGTCGACTTGTAGTATGCCTTTGGCACCAAAATTTTATTGTTAAATACAGTAGATATGCAAGAAATTCCCTCCATATGATAAGTTGCATTGCTTTTGTGAGAGTTCGGACTGCATTCTTTTTTTGGTTTAGGATCATGATGTTCATGAAGGGGACAGTGAAGAAGCAAGTTTAGAATTTATACCTGAATCTTTCTTTTAGTGACCGCATATATGTTCAGTTTATATAATTTTTGTCAGCTTGCAAATGCAGCAATATGGCATATCTGCTTGCATCTACTTTATGGACCAGTTCCATGAAATTAGAAGTGAGTATATGTGCACAGCAAAGTAAGTACATACTTTGAATGTTATGTACTTATACTCGTTTTAAAAAGTATGTCCGCATACTTATTTTAAATGTATGTACTGATACTCATTTAAATGTATGTACTGATACTCATCAAAAAGTATTTGGCAAGAAGTATATACTTTATTTAAATGTGTATATACTTCGTTTTAAATGTGTATGCACTGATACTCAGTGTGAAAAAGTATGTCTCTGCACTCTATCATATTATTTTTTTTTCAAAAAAATTCTACATATACCAGATAGAGGAGTTACCTTCACAGATTCGATATGCAACATTATTTGTGAGCTCCTGTTGGACCTGCATAAGAGAAGACCAGAAAACAGATTTTATGGTAGAGTTTGGAGCTGTCCAAAAGGAGTGGTAGGGGTGGTACTTTGAATTTAGAATAACAGTGAGGAAGGGATTTTTTGAGTTTGCAATATCATATGCCGTATGAATGACCAAGTTTTTGTTAACCATGTGCAGATTCCTGATACCTAAGCCTCCATTTTGTTTGGATTGACAAATGTCATCCCAAGATCTGTAGGCTATAGGATTTGAGGGGTCATCTTGCTGCACTCCTGCCCACCAAAACCTTCTTAAAATAGTGTTAATTTTCTCAATGAAGTTATTAGAGGAAATAATAGTTGGCATGTAGTAAATGGGAATAGCAGACATAACAGACTGGATATAGGTGAGGCGACCAGCATGATTGATTTTATTAGCTTTGATAGTCGTTAACTTAGCAAGAAACTTGTTGTAAATAAAATTATATGCTCTATTTCTGTCTTTATGATTAAAAATAAGTGGATGACCCAAATGGATAGTATTAGGGAGTAGGTCAGGAACAGGGAAAATGTTTTTGATCTGAGTTCTATTGTTATTGTCCACATTTTTGCTAAACAAAATGGTTGATTTACGAGATTGGGGGTCTGACCTGAGTGTTGGCAGAAGTCATTGAGGATGTTGTTTATCATTGTAGCTTCCTGAAGATTTGCGGCTCCACACAAGATAAGATCATCAACAAATAAAAGTGAGTGAATAGAGGGACAATTGTAGCCAAGTGTGACTCCCTGAAGATTTGCATTTTGCATAGCATTATTTAAGGCAGTAGAGAGCTCATTAATAGCTATAGCAAAAAGAAAGGAGATAGAGGGCAGCCCAGCCGAATTCCACGATTTGGGAAGAAATATTCAGTGGGGTTACCATTCACCAGGACCGCCATCGCTGGCGAGGTGTAGCAGGCCTTGAGAAGTTGAATGAAGTGGCTGGGGAGCTCAAGTCGATGTAGAGCTTGGGTAAGGAAGTCCCACTTTAACCTGTCAAATGCTTTTGCCAAGTCTATCTTGAGAAGAAAAGCCCTGCCATTCCAAGATTTAAGACCAAAAGAGTGAATAATTTCTTGAGTAATGATAATATTAGCTGAAATATGTCTATTTTTTATGAAAGCAGATTGGCCTTGGTCAATGAAAGTAGGTAAATAAGGTTTAAGCCTATCAGCAAGAGTTTTAGCAATAAGACGGTAGATACCAATGCAAAGACTGATGGGTCTATAATCTTGAGGAATGATAGGCTGCATCTTTTTAGGAATTAAGGTGATGTAAGTTTGGTTAATCTCCTGATCCAAAGCTGCTGTAGCGTAGAAATCTCTTACTAGCTTGCAGATATCCTCAGATAGCCAAGGCAGGACCTGGGCTGTGCATGGCCTTGATGATGGTGTGCAGCTCCTGTAAAGTAGGGGTCGAGTTAGTGAAGAAAACATGGGTTCCTTGGAGTATAGTGTTGGGAAAAGATTGGTGGAGTCCATGCTGCCCCCCCTGTTGATCGGCTGTAGGAGAAGGGTGCTTTCCCTGTTGCTCGACTGCGTATATAGTTGCAGCTAGCTAGCAGCCGATCTAGGGGCCTAGTACAGGTGGATGGAGCATCGATTCTGGTTTCTCGAGTACGTGGTGACATCTCTCAAAGATCGGAAGGAATAGATGCTAGGAGTGCGAATTCCAACTTGGCTAGCTCGATAAAGTCAGAGAACCAGGGCCCTACCTAACATTCTGATGCCCGGTAAAAAAAAAAAGGCCCACCACCTATATATATATATATATATATATATATATATATATATATATATATATATATATATATATATATAGGGAAAATCCATTATACTCTCACGAGTATGTACTCCCACCAGGTAGTAAAGGCAAGCCAACGTCCCGTCCAGTCCCGCGCGTGCACTAATCTAACGGGCCGATGACGGCGTCCGTCCGTGTCTAGCATCCGCACGTTGGCTTAGCGGGATCCGATTTTTATACTGATACGGCGTGTATCTGGATATTTCGTATTATTATTATTCCATTCAAATAGCGTGCAACGCATCCACCCCACCCCATCTCCTCCGGTTTCTCGAGTGTGGCGGCCCGCGACACCGCAACCGCGCGGCCCGCGGCCTGCAACCTACGACCTTCCACGCCGCGCGTCCAGTGCCCGGCGAGATCCAGCGACCCTCCGTCCCATCCCCACTGCGGTGTCGCATAGGGGAGACGGAGGCTTTCCTCCAACCTGATTGCTGTTGGCTTGGCCCCTGGCGGAGACGTCCCGTGGCCGCAGGGTCCCTTCCTCTCCCCCGTAGATCAGATTGGGACTCGCCTTCCCATGGCCCTCTGGTGGTGGCAGTGACAGCAGGGTCCGTCCCCTGCATGTGGCGGCGGCATGGCCATGTCGCGCTGAGAGGCTGCTCTCCGCGACCATGCGAACGTCCCGACTCCACAGTCCCAGTCCGTGCAGACGACGCGCGCGTACTGACTCCCAGCCGTGCAAACGAAGCCCATACTCTGGCCGAGGAATCGAGGTATGTCTTCTGGCCGAGGAATCGAAGGCGAAGTATGTCCCGTATAATTTGATTTGCGGCTTGCAGATCAATGGTTGATTAAATTGATTTTGTCGCTTCTTGATCCCCATTTATCTCGAGGTGTTTCTGATAGTAGTCGATAGCATCTGGCAGTGGCCATGCCTGCAGTTTGTCGCCTCTTGCAGCAGCCATAACATATCCAGCTGCCGCGATCTACTTTGCCACAAGCTCCTCCGCCGTCGATGGTGAAGCTGCATTCTTTGTCTACCTCGTGCTATCGATGGATAAGGATGCGTGGATCACGCGCTGCTGAGTGATGACATGCTAGGGATGTAATTATACTATTTTTTCATTTCTTTAGATGATGATAGTATCAGTCGATACTCTGTTTTTCTAAAAATTGTATGTACGTGTACTCCCTAATTAAGAAGTTTGTATTGATACTCTTTGTTTCAGATTCCACTAAAAATTTTAACACTCTGGTAAATGCATATACTCTTGGCGTATGTATCGGTATATACCACATTTCAAAAAGAAAAAAAACATTCTGGTTTATGCATATATACTATTGCCGTATGTATCAATATACTCTATTTAAAAAAATATATTGTGGTATATGCAGGCGTATGTATCGATATATACTCCATTTCAAAAACTATATGCAAATTCTCTATTAATTTGTACAAATACTCTACTCTAATCTAAAAAGTATGTGCAAATTCTCTATTAATATGCACAAATACTCTCACTTTCACGAAAAGTATATGCATATACTCAGTATGAATCACATAGTAAATTTCAAAAAATAGTATAGACACATACTCTGTGTAGGGGGCAGGAGTGGAATTGGCCACCCCGTCCCCCCTGATTGTGTGCGCCTCATGCGTTTGATGTGCGCAGGTACAGGAGAAAACCCCGATAGCGCGAGCAGGCACGCATTCGGTGTCGATATCAGGCCCCGGGACGGAAAGCCCCGATAGCGCGGGCAGGCGCGCATTCGGAGCGACGTCAGGCCCCGTGATGGAAAGCCCCGATAGCGCGGGAAGACGCGCATTCGGCGTCGACGGGCGCCAGGAGGAAGCCCCGATAGCGGGGAAGACGCGCATTCGGCGTCGACGGCGCCGCGGGAGGAAGCCCCGATAGCGGGAAGACGCGCATTCGGCGTCGACGGGCGCCCGGGGAAAACCCCGATAAGCGCGACGGCGCGCGCATTCGGTGCGACATCGAGCCCGGGACGGAAAGCCCCGATAGCGTGGGAAGACGCGCGTTCGGCGCGAGTCTGGACGCATTTGGCGGCCAGGCGGAAAGGAGAGCCCGGATGTGTCCTCGGTGGTTAACCGGCAAGCATGGGCCATTGGGCCATTTACTTGTCTGCCCGTGTCGGCCGCTTTGCTCGTACGTTGAAATTAGGGTTGCCGGGGCATTCTTGTACAAAATGCAACACGACTTCCTATAAATAGACCCCTCAGGGGACGTTGTAAGGGACTTCTGGACTCCGAGCGTTTTAGCCGGAGCACAAGGAATATAAGGTTCGTGTTGTTCGTTTCGTTTTGTAGTTCTGCGTTTCCATTATCTCCTGTTTTGGTCCTTCAGGGGGTGCAACCCCAAAGGGCCGAAACAACATTGGCGCCCACCGTGGCTGTCGCCCGGACTTGTCATGCCACCGAAGGGAAAAGCTAGAAGTTCAAGAAAGCAAATGCCGACCATCGACGAAATCATTCCTTCAGCAACAACCGGCTCGGATCCGGTACTCCCTGAAGCCACTGCATCAGGGGCGGCGCCTCCGCCACCGAATCCGACGCCTCCGCAGCCAGATCCGGCCGCCGAAGAAACTGCCGTCAGAGCAGCCGACGGAACGCCGATTCCACCCAACGTGGAAGCCGTAGTCGACGAGGGGGTGGCGGAAGACGCGGAAGCCGACCCGGACCCAGCAGCCCCGAATGCGGTGGACGCACTGATCTTGCAGAATTCCAAGCTGTTAAAGCTGCTGGATGAGCACACGACCAGAATCGAAGAGCTAAAGGCATACCGTGATCAGTTGCAAGGAGATATCGAAGCAAGAAACAGGATGACAGCGACCCAGGTAGCGGTCGATCACGCAGCAAGAGAAGCAGAAAGGTTACAGCGGGGGATTCAGGCACTTGGAGCAAGAACCGAAACTGAGAGCGAGGTCAGATATCTGGGTTCGGGATCGTGCAAGGGGACCCCGGATATGGTTGACATGGCGTCCCCTCTGTCCCCTGAGCTGCAAAAATACCCATGGCCGCCGGGGTACAAGCCCAAAATCCCGCACTTTAATGGTAAATCCAATCCCAGAAGGTTCATATCAAGTTACGAAGCTGCAATATATTCAGCGGGAGGCAACGAATCCTTCGGCCAAGACTTTGATTCGGCAATGCAAGATGTGGCACATGATTGGTACATGTCCTTGCGTCCTTTATCCGTTCGGTCATGGAGGCGGGCGAAAGAGGAGAGGAGCTGCGGCAACATTTCGGGGCTCCAAACCGACAAGAAAACCATTATGGATCTGCTCACTTTGTATCAACCGGATGACGAGCCAATGGCCAAGTACACACGCATCATCCGGATGCGGGCACAAGTCCCGAATGTGTCCGACGAAACGGTCATCGCTTCGGCAATCAGAGGCCTCAAAATTGGGCCGTGCGCCGAAGTGTTGACCGGGGAGGTACCCAAAACTGTAAAAACGGTTGTTCGATGAGATGAGAAAATTCGCTATTTCGAGAGGAAGACTGCGAAGCGCAAGGTATCAAGAAACAGCCTCAAGCAAAACACCCCGAAGCGGGAATCGGCGAAGTGGGGACGAATCAAGGTTATGTCAACAATCTTCAGGAGGAGTCATCCAACCCTGCACCCCCGAGGCAAAACGATAGCCAGTTACATGAGACCCGGGGAGGAGGACAACAAAACCGGGGGGGCCGTGCAAACAGAGGCGGACGAGGTCGAGGGCGCAATAGCGGCGCCCCGAAAACGCCATATTGTTGCGTGTGTGGCGAAAACAAGGGACATTTCACCAGAGACTGCAAATACACGCAGCAGGCCAAAGAGCAGAAGGAAAGAGATGACGCTATAGGGAAATCCGAAACCACAAAGCACGTATTCCACATGGGACCGTCACAACACTACGCTTTCCCCCATCAAATGGCTGCTTTCCAGTCTGGGCAGCCGGGGAATCCGTACCTCACCCCAAGCGTTCATGCACATTGGGGAGGGTCGCCGAGCATGCAGTACCAACAATACCAGCAGCCGATGATTGCGCATCCGATGCCAGTATCGGTTGTGGCTTCTTCCTCAGCGCCTACCGAGAATAGACAGCAGCAGCAACAGGCAGCAAAGCAAGAAACTTCCAAGGAGTTGCAGATCGTACACACTGTAGCACCCGCGAATGTGATGCCATCCAACGGGCATATATACGCCATCATTGGAGGTTCCAATATAGAGCACGACAGCAAGAGAACGCGAAGAGAATATCAGAGGCGCGTGTTGGCGGTATCATCGGCCGCTCCGGCGAATCGGGCTGCGTGGAAGCTTGACCCATCACCTTCACCGAAGAAGATAATCGGGTCCGGGATTACCCGCACTATGACGCTTTCGTTGCAACCGCTTTCGTAGCAGGGTACACTTTGCACAACATTCTGATTGACAACGGGAGTTCGGTGGACATCTTGTTCACCAAAGCGTACGACAGCATGAAACTCGACAGGCGATCGCTCGATCAGGCGGGCAATGCCCTATTCGGCTTCGGTGGAAAGAAAATAGATGCACTTGGGAAGAAGACACTCACTGTAGCGTTTAGCGAAGGAGAGAAAGTGCGGGCGGAAGAGATATCGTTCGATGTGGTACAAATGGAATACCCATATACGGCAATCTTCGGAAGAGGGATCATAAACAAGTTTGACATCATAATCAAGCAGAGCTACATGTGCATGAAGTTGCCCTCCCCTTTCGGGGTAATCACGGTGCATGGCGATCAAATCGCAGCCAGAAAAATAGATGGCAAACCTATACCGGGATACAGCATGGTGCACGAGGTAAAAAAGCCTGCAAGGAAAGAGGACGTTAATGAAGCCCCGGAGCGGAAAGAGCGGAGAGCGGGCGGGACGAGGGCACGCGAAGAGTGCCTCTATCGGCGAACCGCCGGATCCCGGTGCGTGCATATCGGGGCAAGTCTCGCCGAACGGGGCGCTTCGGGCGCTAGCATTTACGGCGAGAACAAGGACGTATTCGCGTGGACCACTAAAGACCTCAAGGGGGTTGACAGGGGATTGGCACAGCACAGTCTCAACGTTAGCAGAACAGCAAAGCCAAGGAAGCAAAAGTTGAGGAAGATGTCATCCGAAAGAGCGGACGCGGCAGCCGCAGAAGTGCAAAGGCTTTTGGACGCAGATGTGATAAGGCCGGTGCGATCCGGAATGGCTAGCCAATGTGGTAATGGTCAAGAAGAAAAGCGGCAAATGGCGCATGTGCGTGGATTTCACGAGATCTAAACAAACATTGCCCTAAGGATCCATACCCACTACCGCGGATCGACAAGCTGGTCGATATCGCGTCGGGTTGCGAGCTGTTAAGTTTACTGGATTGTTTCTCGGGGTACCATCAGATATGGCTGAATGAAGAGGATCAAGAGAAAACAAGTTTTATCACTCCCGGGGGACCTTTTGCTACAAGCGCATGCCCGGGGCTGCGCAATGCAGGCCCTACTTTCTCCCGAATGACAGAGACGAGGTCTTTAGGGAGCGAGAAAAAGAGGAAAAACCTAGTCGCATACGTGGACGATATAGTGGTGAAGAGCGATAAAAAAAGCACACACATTGAGGATCTAAACGAAACTTTTGTGAACCTTCGAGCAAGCGGGCTGAAGCTAAACCCGAAAAAATGCATATTCGGGGTTAGCAAGGGCAAGATGTTGGGATGTCGGTATCGGCCGGAGGCATAGAAGCTAACCGGACAAGATTGCCGCTATTGTAAACATGAGACCGCCCGAGACTAAGAAGCGGGTGCGAAAGCTCAGCGGGATCGCCGCTCTAGGGAGGTTCATATCCGAAGTGCGAACGGGGACTTCCGTTTTTCCGCATCCTAAAAAATTCGAAGGTTTCGGATGGGGCCGGATCGGCATCGCGCATTCGATGACCTAAAAGCTTACTGTCAAAGGCCACGACATTATCGAGCCCATCGCCGGATCTTGTCTTGCTACTATATGTAGCAGCATCCCCAGCCGCGGTGAGCGCGGTCCTGGTGGAAGAAAAAGAGAACGAGGGGAAGTTACAGCAGTTCCCAATCTACTTTGTATCAGAAGCTTTGACATCAGCGAAGGCAAACTATTCCGAGCTGGAGAAAATCGCGTATGCGGTGGTCATGGCGTCGCGGAAGCTCAAGCACTATTTTCAAGCTCACCACATTCGGGTCTTGTCTCGCTCGGCCCTAGACGCCCGTTCGGAAATGCGAGGCGGTAGGGCGGATAGGCAAGTGGGCGGCCGAGCGAATGAATATGTCATTGATTTCAAGCACGGATCGGCCATCAAATCGCAGGTCATAGCGGACTTCATCGCAGATTGGACCCCTTGTGGGGATAACACTACTCTCAGCTTCGAGGAACCAGAATGGACAGTGCACACGGATGGAGCCTGGTGTTCGGCTGGAGCAGGCATATCCGCGGTATTGACGCCTCCAACCGGCCCAAGGCTGCGATACGCTTTGCAAGATTACAATATCGCACCACCAACAACACGGCCCGAATACGAGCGGTTCGCTGGGTCTCAGGAAACTCCGAGCGCTAGGAATCCGCAGATGCGTCATCAAGTCTGATTCGCAAGTAATTGTGGGACACATCCGAAAGGAATACACAAGCAAAGGAACCGGCTCGGCCGGTATCCGGAAGCCGTCCGGCGAATGGAGAAATACTTCCTTGGTTTCACTCGCAATACATTCCAAGGGCGGACAACACGGAGCGGGTCGGCGGCAAAAGCTGCAGCCCCGAACACTCCCTTGCCCGCCGATGTTTTCTACCAAGTCTTGACAGGCCGCAGCGGTGCGGATGGAGGAGGAGCGACCGGCGGTAATTCACGCTATCGCGAGTGACGACGGAGAGCACCGATATGGGCATTCATTTACGGAACTTATGAGCCGGAGACGGGAAGCGGCGGCAAAGGATGGAGTCCAACCAAGCAATACTCCATAATCGGAGAGAATCTGTACAAGGAGGGAGTCGTAGCGCCACTACTGAAGTGCATCAGCCGGAACGAGGGGGTCCAGCTTTTGCACGACATACATTCGGGAACTTGCGGGGCCCATAGAGGTCCGCATGAAATCGCTCACAGGGCAATGAGACAAGGCTTTTATTGGCCAACCGCTATCGAGGACGCCAAGCGATTGGTGAAATCGTGCCTGGGCTGCCAGAAGTTCGCAAAATACCAGAGGGCCCCAGCAAATCTAACCTCCCCGATATGCCCAACTTGGCCGCTGCAGAGATGGGGCATCGACATAGTCGGACCGCTTCCGCCGGCGCCAGGAAATCTGAAATTCATTGCCGTGGCATTGGAATACTTCACCAAATGGGTTGAAGCTAAGGCGTTGGCGACAATATCATCTGGCACCTTAGTCAACTTTGTGTGGCGAGAGAATCATCTCGCAGATTCGGGGTTCCATCCTACATAACGTGGACAACGGGAAGCGGTTGACGGCACCAAGTTCGAACTTTACGTGAAGACACAGGGATCAAACGACGTTTGCTTCATAAATCACCCGAAATCGAATGGCGCGGTGGAACGGGTCAACGGTGACATTTTCACTACCATATCAAAGACCCTCGAAAACACCGAGAAGAAAGGTAGATGGGCTCGGGAGTTAACAGCTACGGTTTGGGGGCACAATATATCCAAGTCGCGCGCAACCGGTTTCACGCCTTTCAGACTTCTCTTCGGGGAAGAAGCCGTTACCCCAGAAGAGGTTCGGCTGGGATCTTTTCGAACTGAGATCATGGCCACTACCCCAGAACAACGATACACTCAGCTCGAAACGGCTGACACGCTAAGGCTACAGGCGGCGGAAAACCTTGACAGATACCACCAGGAAACAAAGACTTGGAGAGATAAAAAAAGTGCTGAGGCAGGTCATCAACCCAGGAGATATGGTCCTTATTCGGCAACCCGACAAGCAAGGCAAATTGCAATCGCCTTGGTACGGGCCGTACATCGTCGCGAGAATGGTAAAAGAAGGAGTCTACACGCTGTGAAGGAGGACGGCACGAGTCCGGCCACACCACACCCGGAACGCCGACAACCTACGCCGCTTTTACCCGTGAAATTGCCCCACGGGGTTGTAATTTTCTTTTCTTAATTCTACGGAACACAATTCGGGGCGCGCTCTTTTTCCTCGCGGGGAAGCCTTTTCGGAGGTGTGAGGTTTTTTAATGAGGCGTCCCTATGTATCCCTGTTTAATACTTTTCAATTCACGTTTCCCCTAAAGTGTGGATACGTAACGTTTTCTCCGATCCGAAAAAGTCAGTGCCATATGTGTCACTGAACCTATTCGGAGAAGTTTTTGTCAGGTTGCAAGCAACCAAAAGCCAAAAACGGCTAGTAAACTCAGCAAAACGCTGAAGCATCATGAATGCACCAAACAACCCAAGTGCGCGAAACAAAGCGCTGCAGGCGAACTCGGCAAAAACGCTGAAGTATCGCGAAATCGGCAAGGAGCCGAATGCGTGCAAACAACGCCTCAGGTGAAACGAGCCTCGGAGAAAAAGACCCGAAGGTTACGATAACGCAAAGTTGCAAACAAGCAATTTTCATCCGCAAGATCAAACTTCTTATTCATCATATTCTGGCGGTATAATCACATCGAAGGTGCTTGTGGTGTTTAATATCACAATCAAGAACAACACACCTTCTATATCGAGCAATGCCTCGAGAATGTGCGCGATTAGGGTCCCTCGGACTCTCGAAAGGAGCGCTGTACTGCACCATTATCGAGCGTGCTCCACCCGAATGCGGCATACACAGCAGGCAAAAGGGCCGAAAACGTACACCCAATGCGGTTAGTGAGGGCTGGGTAGTGGATGCAGCATTTGGCCTGATGACACCGCAAATCCCAAAACCTCCCATTCCAGCACGACATAAGCAGAGTATGCGGTTAGTAAAACAAAAGGTCTCTGCAGCCATGATAAAAACCAAGAGCTTGGACCAGATTATATAATCTAGCCACTCAGCTTCTAAGCCGGGCTAAATTTATGACTCACCTAACAAACGTACGACGGCGTCATGGCATAAAAAGGTGTTTCACGGCGCTATGACCCAAGCAGTATTATATATGCATAACATCCCCCATAATGCAAAGCCATGCCGGCCAAAACAAACTCATCCCGCTCCAAAACTAAGATTAGTAGGAATGAGAGGAGTCAGGAAGGGAGCCAGCACTCGTCCTCCCGTTTCAGTTGTGAGCGCTGACCGAATAAGCACAGCCAGGTTCAACTCGGGAGGAGTCAGGAGGGGAGTCAGTACTAGTCCTCCCGTTTCAGTTGTGAGCGTGGAGTAGTTAGGCGCAGCCAGGGTCGAATCGACCGCCTAAGCAAAAGCAGCAAGCGCGCAATAGCAGAGATGCGCAGAATCGCGCGCCTCCCTATTCCCAAGAATAACCGGAAGTCCCTGCTCCTGCACGGCGACTAGTCCATATTCGGGATCCCAGCCCACAGCAAGCGTGGGGCAAACATAAGGCCTGGGATCTAGTCAACGGATGAGGTTTCGTGCTCTACCCGCCCATAAACGAGAAAGGGCGCAGGCGCGCCCATTCGGGTGTCGGAAGCCGAATCTTACCGCTTCGAGATAGGACTCACCCAGTTTCAGCCAATAGGGCCATACAGAGTTCCATTCAGTGGCTGCGCAGAGCGCATATACACTTTGTAACAATCATGACAAACTCTATGTGAAAACAAACGCTGGAGGGCTTAATTCCACGAATGCGCCCTCCACCGCTCAAATTCGGGGGGGCGGCGCTCTAAGACCCCACGCAACGCTGGAGGGCTTAGCGAGAAATTTTCCCGAATGCGCCCTCCACCGCTCAAATTCGGGGGGGCGGCGCTCCAAGTCTCCACACAACGCTGGAGGGCTTAGCGAGAAATTTTCCCGAATGCGCCCTCCACCGCTCATATTCGGGGCGGCGCTCCAAGTCTCCACACAACGGCCGGAGGGCTTAGCGAGAAATTTTCCCGAATGCGCCCTCCACCGCTCAAATTCGGGGCGGCGCTCTAAGTCTCCACACAACGATGGAGGTCTTAGCGAGAAATTTTCCCGAATGCGCCCTCAACCGCTCAAATTCGGGGGCGGCGCTCTAAGACTCCAAGCGCCGGAGAGCTTAACAAAAAATTTTTTCTCCCAAACGCGCCCTCCACCGATCAAATCCGGGGCGGCGCTCATTGAAAACTCTTGGGTCGAATGCGGCTTTGGCCGATCTAATTCGGGGAGTAAAATTGGGAACGCGAATATGTGGAAAACCAACCGAATAGATAAACAACGGCCGAATATGGCAGCCCGCCACAAAAGGTTGTTAAACTGTTCAAGGGTTCCCTGAACCCTGGCCACACAGGGCCGCAAACACGGCCACGCAGGGCCAAACACGATAGACAAGTTCTTGAAAATTAAAACAGAATAGTTCAAGCATCGGCCGCTGCTTCATCGCCAGTTGATGGAATCTGGGGCGCGCCCGCTTCGGTGGTCGCTGTCGCGGAGGAGTTGATGGCGCCGGCAGGATTGGCCCGTGTAGCACTTTCGGGTGCAGGGGTCATCTCTGGGGAACGCAGCACGCTGGAGGACGGAGTGCTAGCTGCTGCGGCCGCTTCGCGCGGTCGTCCCAGCTCGATATAGGCCATAACCCGGTCACGGATAACGGCCTCCTCCTTCTCGTCCCCCTAAAGCAAAGAGGCACGAAAGTGGTCAAGTCAATCACAAGACGCCTAACCGGGCTCGCCAAAAAGCAAACACATTCGGAGGTCTTCATGCACTCACCTCAGCCACACTCAGCGCCGCGCGCAGCAGGCTCAAGTTGCGGCCGCCGCAGCTCCAGAAACCGCTGAAAAACTTCACCGCGGTCTCGTGCGCGTCCCCATCCGGAACCCAGAAGCGGTCAATGTCATCGGGAGTCGGCAGCGCCCCCGAATGGGTGCAGCCAGCGTCCTTCAGCGCCTTGCACATGGCACGAAGGGTCTCGAAGGCCGCCCAGCGGCGCCCAAGCTCCATCTGGCCCTCCAATGCAGCGAGCCCAGTCTTGAGGAATCGGGCGAAGTCGAATACGGACGTATCCTCCCCGATGGCGGGCACCGCCACTTCGTCGCCGACTCCAGCTACCAGGCGCGCGAATATGGCAGCAGCCTGGTTGAGCTCATCGAGCCGCTTGGCGCCGGCGGCGGACTTCTGCGGGCGTTCAGGGTATTCCTTTCGGTCCTGGCGGTGCGGGCGTCAGCTTCGGCATTTTCACGCGCCGCTTTCTCCCGATCGAGATCGGCGCGAGCTTGAATCAATTCGTCCTTCAGCCTGCGCACCTCGGCCTCACTTTCGGTGAGCTTGGACTCAACGAAAGCAACTGCGGCGCAGTCCTGCTTGGCAAGTGCAGCGCTTATGACTGATTGCTGCAAAAGTGACAGTGAGATTTCAACGGCCGAAAGAGAGGCATGACCGAATACGTAACGTAGTTGACTTACGAAATCGCGTGGAAGTTGATGGGCGAGAGCGGCTCCGGCCGATCCACACGGGTTAAGTCCCTCTCGATAGTGGTGGTGGAAAAGGAGGTGCTACATTGATCCGCGAATGCGACACCCGCGCCGGCGGCAAGCCGCTTGCGCGGCGGTCCACCCCCGATTAAGCGGGCGTCCGGCACCGCCCCTAGAGCACGAGCAAGTTGGTAAGTCCTTTCACGGTCAGGGCTCGTGTCTTCGGGAGATGAGCACCCCGAATACACGCGCATGTGGTCGCATTCGTGCGGGGCTCGCTCTAAGGAGAGCTTGCCATGCCCAAACGGGACGCTCGCGGCGGTTTCGGGGGTCATGCGACTGAGCTCGCGGTGGAATCGGGACTTACCAGGTTTCCTAGCCAGATTCGGATTCTGGTCCGAAACGCTGTGGGAAACTTCTGCGGAAGCAGGCGGCGGCATAAAAGCAGGCGCCGCAGCGGCTGCAGGAGCACCCGCGGCCCTAGGCTTTTTCGTCATCGCGAAAGCACCCCCAGAAGCGTCTGCCGGCCTTTTCAAGCTGACGCCCAGGGAGCTCAGCGTTGGGTGCGCTTTCGGAGGTAGGCGGCACGGGTCAGAGATTTTCTTGCGTGTCCCGGCCATCGAGCTCGGCCCGCCGGTATCGTCCTGCAAAGCATAAAGCCGAAACCGTCAGAATTAGTTTACGTCGCCCGAAATATGAATACAACAACTATGCCCTAATGCGCAAAGCATCTCTCGCTCTACCATTTCGGCATGCAGCGGTTCCGGAACCCCCAGGAAATCCAATGAGAACTTAGCGCTGCGTTTTAGCGGCTTAGTCCACAATCGTCCAGCCATTTCACGGCATACCTGAACGTCGCGGGTCTCTGGTTCCGGGCGCTCTCGGTTTTGCTGCGCGCGTTTTCTTTTCTCGGCCGCAGCCGTTGTGGTTGCTCGAATCGGCGCGGAAGGAGGAGCGCGCCGAATAGGTGCCGGCACAGGGGCACCCGGCGAGCCGCTCGGCGCACCGGGCCTCCGGCTCGTCCACGCTGTCACCGGCCTTGGCCTTGGACGCTTTAGGAGCCGGTGGAGGCCTCTCCGAATAGGGTATACCCATGCAATCCAAGGCATGGTTTTTCCTAGGGGAGTTGCCAAGCTGGAGCATCTTTTTCTTGTGCTCCCTTTCTCCGTATGGCCCGCACAATCGGGTAGCTTTTTTCTCCAGCGCAGCCAAGTACGCAGCATCAGAATCAAAATGAGCAGGGCGCTCCAGAAGGAAGTCGGGACCACGATAGCCATTAATGTCCCGAATAGGCTCGAACTTCACCAGATCACATAAGGGCCACTCGTCCAAAGCAATCATCTCTTCGCGGGTCTCGGCTGATCTGCCGGGCGCGGTCAAAGCATACGCTTCCGCGGCGTGGTCAGTCTGGGACCGAAATCGTCGTGAGGTGGATGTTTCTCTCCAATCATCACGGTCATCAAAGACACCAACGGGTTCGCACGGCGGTGCCTAACACTTTGAGCAGCTTCCACCTCCTCGTCTGAGGCAACGCGAATGTAGAACCAGTACTTGTTCCAGTCCTCCCATTTTTCCTTGAAGGTGGGCACCAGACAGTTCCGCTCCTGCCCCGGAGCCGGCACGAAGTTGTAAGACCCATATTCGGTGCGAATATTGGGCCGCCCATCGACCATCCCCACTTTCGAGTGGAAGTGAGTGCAGTGGTACTTCACGAAATGGGCAACACTTGGCTCGTGGCCCATCATCTTCATGGCCATGCAATATATGCTGAGCCGGGCAATCGCATTCGAGGTGAGATGGTGAATCTGCAGATGGAATTTTCGCAGAACGGCCCCGAAAAACGGAACCAAAGGAAATCTCAGTCCGGCTATAAAGAAGTCGCGGAACACGACCGCCTCGTACGGTTTCGGGTCCGGGATCACTTCATCGCCCGGAGCCCGGCTCCTTTCGCGCTCGAATGCGCTGAGAAGCCCGCTGCGCTGGTATGAGTTCAGTCGCTCCTCGTCAATCTTGGATCGGCAAATAATGCCGGTGTGCCCCTCAATCCTGACCCGGCGGCTTCTCCGGGGCGGGCCGGATTCGACTCCTTCGCCCCCATCCGGGGCAGTGGCCGCTGCGCTCCCTTCGGCACCTTCATAGTCCGCAGATTCGGCATTTTCTTCATATGCCACTCCAGCGCTCCCCTGACCGCTGCCAGTTTCTCCAGCAGTTAAATCAACTGCGGGCGCCGATATTGCAGGCGCTATAGCGCGAATAGGTCTCACAAGTTCGGGTTCTCCCAAGCTGCTCCCTGTGTCATGCGACATATTCTCTGTCCCGGATTGGGCGAGTTGGGCCGCAAGTTCTGCGCAAAATGAAGAAAGCCCGGATGCGGTGTCTTGGGCCGCTCCAGCCGAATCTCCAGACGAGGAGCTTTCGGACATAGGCGATCGCTCCGAATAGGTGCCCAGGCTTCCGAGCTATGAAGAAAAACGAGAATGCGTTCAATAGGGCCAAAAGTGACCCGCTCACCTTTCCTATAACTCCCAAACCTAAACCCAGAAACCCAACCAACGAAAAAGAAACGAAACTGCACATTTACACCTTACCGAATCGGGAAGATGGTTCCGGATGCGGAGACCGAAAGCGTTCCTCGAATGCGTCAGCGTCGAGAGCGCTGGGGCAAAGTGCCCGCCCCCTCCCGCGTCTTTGCCTTTTATAGGCAGGGGGCGGCCGTGGGGGGAGGCGACGCGTCGTTTCACGCGAATCGAGGCGTCGTTTCACGCGAATCGAGGCAAAAAAAAAAAAACGTCTCCACATCCTGGGGGCGGCGCTGGCACATTCGGCACGGTCATACTCGGCGAGCGGCTGCGTTGCACTTTCAGCACAAACACATTCGGCGTGTCAGCATGTGGCGGCCTTGCCCGGAAGGGGCCGCCCATTCCGGGCAAGACCGGAGGGCTACTGTTGGGGGCAGGAGCGGAATTGGCCACCCCGTCCCCCCTGATTGTGTGCGCCTCATGCGTTTGATGTGCGCAGGTACAGGAGAAAACCCCGATAGCGCGAGCAGGCACGCACTCGGTGTCGACATCAGGCCCCGGGACGGAAAGCCCCGATAAACGGGCGGCGCGCATTCGGAGCGGCGTCGAGCCCCGTGACGGAAAGCCCCGTAAGCGCGGGAAGACGCGCATTCGGCGTCGACGGGCGCCAGGAGGAAGCCCCGATAGCGCGGGAAGACGCGCATTCGGCGTCGACGGGCGCCAGGAGGAAGCCCCGATAGCGCAGGAAGACGCGCATTCGGCGTCGACGGGCGCCAGGAGAAAAACCCCGATAAGCGCGAAAGCGGCGCGCATTCGGTGCGACATCAGGCCCCGGGACGGAAAGCCCCGATAGCGTGGGAAGACGCGCGTTCGGCGCGAGTCTGGACGCATTTGGCGGCCAGACGGAAAGGAGAGCCCGGATGTGTCCTGGTCGGTGGTTAACCGGCAAGCGTGGGCCATTGGGCCATTTACTTGTCTGCCCCGTGTCGGTTGCTCCTGTACGTTGAAATTAGGGTTGCCGGGGGCATTCTTGTACAAAATGCAACACGACTTCCTATAAATAGACCCCTCAGGGGACGTTGTAAGGGACTTCTGGACTCCGAGCGTTTTAGCCGGAGCACAAGGAATATAAGGTTCGTGTTGTTCGTTTCGTTTTGTAGTTCTGCGTTTCCATTATCTCCTGTTTTGGTCCTTCAGGGGGTGCAACCCCAAAGGGCCGAAACAACACTCTGTTGTCACGTAGAGTATATATGCATATACTCGTATGAATGCATACGTCCCTTCCAAAACTAGTATGGACACATACTGATCAGTTTTAGGTATCAATACATACTTGTAAAAATTTGCCGCAAGAAGTATCCATGCATACTACTAAAAAACTAGTATATACACAGTCGTAGTATTATTAAAAAAAGGTGAACTATGCACCGAGCAATCACCGTGTTCTTAGCACAAAAAAAGTTAAATATTGCCATGCAAGACCGTGATTCACGCCGCATTTTTTAATTCCACGTCCGCATAGGTCGGACTTTTATCCACCAAAACCCGTTACCTCATCATCGGTCCGTTACCCACCTCCGCACGACGATGCTAACGCCCGCGTTGTGCTCTGTTAGCTGCGTCCGTTACATTTAGGTGGGAGTACATACTCGTAAGAGTATAGAAAACCTGCCCTATATATATATATATATATATATATATATATATATATTAAGAAAATTCGAATAATAGGAATGTATTTGAACTTTTTCATTCTGTAACTGTTTTCTTTTTGGTTCGGAATAATATTAAGGACATCACGGTTGGCTCTCTATATCTTGTCATCACACTGGTAACTCATTCGTAGCCAGAATTTAAAATTAAAAAAAAAAAACTACACGTTCAAAAGTCACCTACTCGGGCACTTTTCCTAAAGTTCATATGGACCGTACCTGAGTTTTCACTGTGACGGATCCAAACTTTGTAGTTCTTCACGAAACCTCGCACAATCAGCTGCGATCTAATGATATATCGTCACATCATTGTATTTGAGATGGTTCTTGCAATCGCTGCACGGACAAATAATTTCGATTATATTCCTTGTCTCCATTCAGTGCTTCTCTTGATCGCTACACATATCATTTGTATTCTTTGTCTCCACTGAATCCAGTCGCATTGTCATTATATTCTTTGTCTCCATTAAGTCGCTACACTTTGAGTTAAGTTCAACTTGGAAATGGAGCAGAAAAACCAACATTGTCGTGGGGTTGGGCTGAGGGGCCTGGTGTAGAAAAACCGTACTGGCCTGTTCCCAAATCTGGCTAAGCTTGTTTTTCTACATCAGTCTTCAAAAATCCTCTTTTCGTCGTCCATAATCCAAATGAGACGATCCGTATATATTTTGCAATTGTCCCCATGAGAGATGCAATGGTGTCGTCCATTATATTGCCTTTATGAAATTTTGGCTATCAACGACATCAAAGGGATAGAGGGGCAGATGCGATAAAGGAGTGCAGTGAGAGAGAGAGAGATTGTGTGTTGCTGAGATAGTGGGAGGCTAGAGTTTCAATGTTAGGTGTTTTGAATGGCCAGTGAAAATCAACCTCACCGCGGGTTAGGTCACTTACTAAGGGCAGTCCCAATGAAGAATTAATTGCAGTTTTTATCTCTATTAAATAACTTGCCAACTAAGCAAAATGCTGACATGGCAGTCTAATTAATGAGGAAAGAGAGAGAAAATAGAGGAAACCGTTTCTTGAGTAAGGAACGACGTCTACGATAGAATCGAGGTACGAAGAAACGACGATTTTGGCACTGGGAAGAAACCGGCCGTTTCTATGTAGCCCGCCTTCGCTCACGGCTCATCCGCCGCCGTGCCCGCTCGTCGGGATGAAAATGGTACGGATATTTATTCGACCGTTCGTTCGACCGAATAAATATGAACACTTAAATGGATACTTATGCGGATATCCGGATTTTTTTCCAAATACGGATACTAAAACAGATACTTTATGCGGATACCAAATACAAATGTGATATCGTCAGTATCCGGCGGATACGGATAATCCGGGTAAAAATACGGATATATCTGACCTAGACATTGCGGGTACTATCCGTTTTTAGTAGTCCAAGCCATGGCCAGCTGAATTGTCCTGTTGTTATGCCCTTCGTTGTGTAGGTACCTTCCTCCACGCTTAGCTCTGGGCGGCCGATGTGGTATTATGCATGTGTGGTTCTAGGCATTGGGAAAGTGGGAGGCCAGAGCGGGACCTGAGTAGAGCGCATGGGCTAATGCCTGATGGGGAAGGCTTGGCCTGTAGTTCTCGCTTGAGCCCAAACTGATTTTGTGCACAAATTTATTAAAAATATAATTCAATTTCATGTACCGTTGCTTTTACTCAATATCCGAAAAGATATTTGTATCCGACATTCTCCGAATCCGATTTATACCGTATTCGATACTCACTATTCATATTCGTTACCGAGGCAATCCGTATTCGTATATGTATCCGGTAGCTATCCGTGTCCGAATCCGAATCCGATCAGAAATATGAAAACAAATATGGTATCAATGATATCCGTTCGTATCCGATCCGTTTTCATCACGACTCGCTCGGCTTCGTGCTGTGTTCACAGTGTTCGTGCGCCAGTGGCCGTGAGTGCTCGCCCGCCACTGCTACTTGCGCTCGCCCGCGTCGCCGCGAGTCCTCGCACGCACTGCCGCGTTCGCCGGCCGTCGGGAGCACTAGCGCACCGCAGCTACATGCTCTTGTGCCCGCACCGCTGCGAGTGCTCGTCTGCGCTGCCGCATTCGCTGGCCGCCGGCGGGAGTGTGCGGCCCTGCTGTTGTTCGCGTGCTGGCGACCAATCGCTGGGAGATGAGTCGCATGAGGGAGGTGTTGTCCCGTGTTGCTCTGCAGCGGCGGCGTGCAAGCGGCCAGGCTGGTGGCGACGTAGACATGCAGAGCTAGGCCAAGGCTTCCTGCTCGTCTGCTCGTGAGGTTGTTCATGCTGCTGCTCAGATTGTGGCTAGGAGAGATGCGACAGGAGACTAGGAGAGAGAATATACGGATGCAGGAAGAGATGCACGCACGCACGTCGGCCAAGCCAGGCTACAGCACTCGCTGTCCGCCACCGCGCTCAAGCCGCGCTGCCTGCTTGCCGCCGTCGACATTCGGGAGATTGAGAGACCGAGAGAAGCAGAGAGATGGATAAGCAAGAGAGAATAAAATAAGTGTAATATTTATTACTCAAAGAAACTGCCACTGTGGGCGTAGTTTCTACCTTCGAATTTTTGCTGATGTGGCTTTCTTGGATTTTGTACCTGGTTTCTATCATTGGGACTGCCCTAAACGACCTTGTCGACAGAAGTAGTGACCTGGTGCGGTACGAAATAATAATAGGCTTTTTCCATAAAGGAATAAATGCTTATTAGGGGGTGGGGGACACAAATTGATCCACTTAGCGAAGTACAGATAGTAGGAGTATATTTGAATATATATTACCGTGTGTGTCTTTTTCTATAATACCAACAAGTAAATATAGGCATTCATGCTAAAGAGTCAGTAAAGGACATGAATCTTTCTTACTGATATCTTCTTAGATCATCTTCAAGAGTTTAGGTAAAACTAAGATCTCCAAAAATAAGGATTTAGCATTCACTAAAATAAATAGTCACTTAAAATAACAAAGTACTAGGAGAGCTAGCCTCTGTAAAAATTAGCTCTTAACTATATATTTAATGAAGTCCACATCATAACTTGGTTCGGCATCTTGCAAGAATACCTGATAGGGGCGCTAGGTGCGCGGTGGCGTCCGGGCGTCGCTCGAAAAATATACACAGCGAGAGATACCCAAATAGCATGCACAGAGAGAAAAAAAAAGACAATACATAAGTTGTTCGACGCCTTTTTTTTTTTTTTTTTTTGCCATGCAGTCCTTAACTCGGGTTTCACGGGTCCATATGCAGATACAGAGAGGATGTAGGAGGTGCTCTTAGCTTCTACTAAAAAGCATGAGAGAATATTGGGCAGTGGGCATAATGAAAAAAGAACCAAGAGAAACTTAGCGTGGGGACGCAGTTCACCTCTAAAAATTATTATTCCAAACCCACTCCTTTGGAAAAGGGATTCCAGGCTCCACTTGGGCTTCCTGCGAAGAAATAAGATTCCTTGCCAACCCTCACAGCATTTTATTCTTAGCTCCACATCTTGGGCCACATATAAAAGAACTATTATTTAATGTTTTTCCCGATGCAAAGAATGTTTTATTATCTACTTGCTTTATTTGTGTGAGGTCCGTTTTGACTACATAAAATTAAATATTATTCTTAGTTTTAATTGACCTTTGGGGGTCTGTTGTATTTGCCTAAGTCTACAGTTTCTCCCTTTTTAACATGGATGGCACTAACGGCTACACCGGCAGGATTTCACCATGCAACATGCACACCCCGCTCGCACGCAATTTGACCGTAAGCGCAGCATCCTTGGCTCCGGCACCCGTGCGCCCACGCCCCTGACACCGGCCATAGTCCCGCCGCAGTGAGCTAGGGTTCGCCGGAGCTCCGGCGAACGCTAGCTCGCTGCGGCACCGCCTTCTTCCCCTGCCCCCTACCTCAACCATCTTCCACATCTCCGGTGAGGTCGCCGCCGCCTTCTACATCTCCGGCGAGGCTCCCCCGCCCCATCCTGGCCCGATCACCCCCTAAACCGCCAGGACTCCTAAACTGCCCATCCACCATTCCCACCGCCTGGCCTAGCTACCTGCCTCCCCCGGCCGGCCGGACATCTATAGCTCACCAGAGTTGGGCAAGAAGGGGGCCAAGCTCGCTGGAACCCTAGCACCCTAGCCTAGGCCCCCGGAGTTGGAGGAGAAGGAGGAGAGAGGAGAGACGAGGAGGAGAGGGCCTACCTGGGCTGGATCCTTGGCTTCCACCACGGGATGCGGCGGATCCTCCGCCGCAGCGGCCAGATCCGGCGGACCGCCACCGCCGCATCCCCATGGCCACGCGAGGGGAGATGGTGAAGCTCAGGCGCAGGCACGGGCGCGGGCGCGAGGAGACCAGTGGGGCGCGCGAGCGGATGCGGATACTGCCGGTGAGGCCGCCGATGAGGTTGCAGAGGAGAGACGGGGCGCAGTGGGAGGACGAGGGAGTGAAGAGAGAGAGAGAGAGAGAGAGAGAGAGAGAAGGAAAGAACGCGCAATGACGGGGTGAGGTGTACGGGTGGGTGCGGGATTTTTTATCCAACGGCGGACGAGGTGTGCATGCTGCCGCTCGCGGGCCTGCACGTGCAAATAGTAGCTTTTACCTTTTAGTACATATATAAACACTGGCAGCTCTTCAGATAGATTCGTAGAAAGTACCATTCTTATAGCTTATATAAAATAAAATCCATGACTGGCGCTTAAATGATTTCATTCACTAAAGCTGTGAAGAGTTGTTCTTATTGCAAGGCTGCCAATGACCGGCGCTTAAATGATTTCTTACTGGTAAGTTGCGCGCGCAATTGCGCGCGTTGGCACAAAAGAAAAAAGAAAAAAAAAAAATCACTGTTTGTACATGCAGTCACTGTTCATACATACGGATACTGTTTATATATACGGACACTGTTCATACATACGGACACTGTTCATACATACGGTACTGTTCACACGTACGGCACTGTCCATCCGGCCGGCTGCTCGCCGAGGCTCGCCGCCTTAACGGCACTGTCCATCCGGCCGACGTGGCCCGGCCGGCTGCTCGCCGAGGCTCGCCGCCTTAATAGAAAGAAATTGCAAGGCTCCTCATTGTTCGACTGGTGCGAGTGAACCTGACCGTTACGCATTACCTCGGTCGACGCGCGATTCCTACTGGTGGCCTGGTGGGCTCAAATTAACAGGCGGTATTGGGCTTCTATGACTTTTAGTGCCTATCGCGTTCCAGTTTTTAATACCGAACGTGCGGATGGTTTATGATCGCCTGTGTAATTCTATTCCCCTAAAAATTTTTGAATAAATACAAAATGCAGAGAAGATAGGAAAATAAACTTGCAGATTTGTTAAATCTCATTTGAGGATATGAGGAAAATATCATGCGACCCTTCCGTATCTGAAAAAAAAAAAAAAAAAAACCTCCCATTCAACAATATGACACTAGAAAAAGAATAATTATTACATGAGATTTTGCAAATTATGAGGATCTGTCATTCAAAGTGAACTTAGAAAAACCACTAGTACAATAACCATATATAAACAAGAGTAAGGTACACTACCGATCCTTAAACTTACAGCACAATGTCATCCCGGTTCCTAAACTTTTACAAAACAATCGTATAGGTTCAGTTTGAGTGTCAAAGTAGTTCAGACAGGTTTAGACCTGTACCAATTGGTGGCCCACTTATCAGTTTTATCCTCTTTCTCTCACCATAAACTTTTTAAAGCAACACCTCTCACCACAGGCTCCTCTCTCCCTCTCTCCCTCCTCTCTCTCTCCCTCTCTCTCTCTCTCTCTCTCCCTCCCTCTCTCTCTCCCTCTTGCTCACGGACCACGGGCCGACGCAGCCAGGGGTGGGGTGCGTGAGGAAGCGGGCCTAGGGATGCACGGGAGAGTGCAGTGCCGCTAGGTGGCAGCTTGCAAGCACGCATGGTGGAGCCGGAGGTGCCACTGCCGCTACTTAGCTCCGTGCAAAGAGGGCAGGGGGAGCACTGTCAGGGGTTGGAAACAGAGGTGCCACTACCGCTGTTTAGCTCGAGGGAGACAGAGGGAGGGAGGACGATTGGGTGAGAGAGGTGGAAGATGGAGCTGACATGCAGGCCCCGCATGTTAAAGAGCCACATTAGTTACCGTCGAGATCCGTTTGGACTATTTTGACACCCGAACTGAGTTTATTAACCTAAGCAACCGTTTTGAGAGTTTTAAGAACCGGGATGATACAACCGTGTCTTTTGTGCAACTGCCCCTGTTTTGGAGCCTTATTACTCATTTGCCCCCATCTTTTAAAGTTTGCTCGTTTGCCCCTGTTTTTAAAACGAAACCTCTAGTTGCCCCTGTTCCGTGAAGTGGACTTAACGCTTAACACCGTTAAGTCCAGGGTAAAAAGATGAAAATACCCTCGACATGAATAACCCTGTTTTTGGAGCATATAATTGCTCGTTTGCCCTTATTTTTTTATACAGATTTATTGTGCACTTATCTTGAATAAATGACTATATATATTTTCTATAAATTCAAATTTGACATAATATTTATAGGATGAGCAAAAGATAATAACACGATGAGGAAAAACAAGCTAATCAGAAAGCTAGCAACGAACGAAGTCATGAACAGAGGAGCAAAACAGAGTCCCGCTCCGCTGATCGCTCGGCGCCATGCGGCGTGCGCCTGGATGCTTCGCGTGGTCGGCAGCCTGGATGCCATGCTCCACGTTTGGGCGGATCGAGCACGATGCGAGGCCTCTCGTGCTCGCCATCGCTCGGCGCAGCACGGGCCCAGCGGTCGAAGGAGTCGGCCGAGACGGGCGAGTCGCGGAAGCTGCTGCCGCTGTCCCCGGAGCCGAGGCTTGGGTAGCGCGGAGACGGGCCCGATGGTGGTCGCGGCTTCTTCCCGCGCGACCAGTCGTTGTCGGCGCGGCCGACGGACGCGGGCGCGCCGCCACCCACGAGGCCACCGTACCGGCTGCTCCGCAGGCCGGAGTCGACGGCGGGGGAGGGCGCCAATGACTTCTTGCTCATGGACCAGTCGCCATCCTCGTTCTTCTTCTTGGCGCCGCCCGGAGCCGAACCCGACGAACTCCGAGAGTGAGAGCGTGGTGCCCTATTTCTTCTTGTTGGACTTGCTGCCGGTGGTGGTGGAGGCAGCCTCGCGGAGGCTGGGAAAGCCCGCCGCGGGGTTGGGGTTGGGGCGGTGGCGGGAGGGGGCGCCCCCGCCACCGCGCCTCCACCTGCCCGTGCCGCCTCCGCCGCCGCCCTGCCCGTGCCCAACCATTGGTTCACGTCTCTGGAGAGGATAAGGCCATAAGGGGTAGTGTCGTCCTTTTTTCTTTTTCTGAATTAGCAAACATTTTTTTTAGTCTTTAATTTTTGACCACCTCACGGAAGTGCAAACTAGGGGCAAACGGTGCGTTCAGCTTTAAAAAAAGGGGCAAACAAGCAAAGTTAAAAAAAATAGGGGTAAATGAGCAATTAGGCTCTAGAATAGGGCAGTTGCACAAAAAACCCTAAGTTTTAAGAACCGGTAATGTGCTTCACTCTGTAAAGAATTTTTTAGTATGATCATGTTCATATATATGTTCATTCCTCAAGAACTAGTTTTGTCTTGTTAGTATGTTAATTAAAAAGATTAGTTGCTTGACATATGCAACTATCTAATTAGGGTTTTGATCTACGCTACGGGTGTTGGTTTGGTGTGCTTTTGGGTTTGCTCTTGTTTTTTCGAGAGGATATGGGTAGTGTCCACATGTCTAAGTGTGGTACTGATACTAGTGTACACCATCAAATTAAGTTGTGCATAATCCATGCATTGTAAGCGTAGACAACATGATGTGATAGCCCTATCCGTCCTTTGTAACCCCCATGTTCAGGTACGGCGTATGTGCTTTGTGGTAATAAGATAACCCACGGGCTAAGCAAATAACTGGTTCCAACGGGATATCCCTGATACACATATGGGCATGGAATCAAGGTACTAGATATGTACCTTGTATATGTCCATTCACTTAACCATTGATATAGAAGACCATCTCGCCCCGGATACAAGTCACGTATATAAAGATATGAAACCCTACTCCCTCACTCAGCCTCTCTCTCCCTTACTAAGCCTCTATCCCTGAGTAGTCTCCCCTTGACCTCCCTCCCTTCCTAAGCACCCTCTCCCTCCCTCCCTCTTTCCCTAACTAAGCACAATGATTGGCAGTGGCTCCCCTCCCTCCGCTTCGGCACTGCACCTGCCCTCTCTCTCCCCCCAATGAGCGTGGCGAGAGTGAGGCGGCCCATGGCACGGGCGAGGCGAGGCAGGACACAGTGCGGGTGCGGCCTCAGCCAAGGCGACAGTGCCGCTCCTCCTCTAGCACTCCTACTCCAACTCTTCATCAACTCTGTGTTTGGGAGGCCATATCCAGTGACAGGGAGGCTAGGGATTGGATGGCACGGACACCTGATCCGGCAAGCGATGACACAGTTGCGGGTGCGGCCAAGGCGACGTGTTGCTCCTCCTCCAACACTCCTACTCCACCTCTTTGCCAACTCCAGTGTTGGGAGGTCAGATCAAATGGCAGAGAGGCCGAATTTGGTGAGCAAATGACGGTGAGGGCCTAGGGATGGGCTTGCTGGGCTTGTCCACAGGTTTTTATTTGTTCTTTTTTATATGATTTACTGAGGCAGGTGACCAACCACCTTCGTTATGGCCGGATAATCGTGACCTTTGCTCGGAGGTGGATGTGATGTCCTCCTTGGTTAATCATTTTTGCATGCCTCAGCTAATTTTTCTATATAAATATTATTTGTGAACATTAAGAATACAAATAAGCATTTCTGGCTGATAGAGAAGGCATGGGATATAAATTTTGTATTTATTTCTATTTAAGATTATAATCATAATTATTCATCACCTTGTCTATTTTCTCCTTTGTTTGAAAACAAGGTAAACTCCATCAAGAACTCGGAGACACTCTCGAGAAAGACTCACACTGATCCTTTCCAAGGTTCTTCATTACCAGATAAACCCGTCATCTCCGCACCATTTAACTTGGTAGCCATCTGTCACATGCCTAATGTGGCCCGCCAACCACAGCGGAATAAATGGGCTAGGAGGGGGCCAAGGAGGAAGCGTCACCACCGCTGCCACTAGGCCAAGCGAGCCTCGCAGTATGCCCTAGGGCGCACACACCGGGTGGGCGCCTTCATCACCACGATCGCCACCGACATCGTCTCATGATCAAGTTACCATATCGAGTCCTAGTTAAGTTTCAAAAGAGTTGGTTAAGTTAGGGAGTTCAGATTGTTAGATGGAAAGGAGAATCCAATCTTATAAGGATCTCCTAGAGTTTGCTTAGGAGTCAAGTTAGAGTTTGCTTAGCGATTAAGTCTCCCTAGCTCTCAAGCTCTCTTACTCCCTCTCCTTACGCAAGCGCTAGTGCCACACCATGCCCTAGCCTTGAGTGCCGCCCCTAAGCTCTTCACCGTGCCCATGGCCATGCCGCTGGTTCGCCGCCACCGCCGCCCCGCCCCGACCTAAAACCCTGACAATTGGTATTCCGAGACCGATCCTATCCTTTGGCATCCATAGCAACCACCACATCACAAATGCTGATATCAAGAAGATTGCAACCATTGTGGACATGAAAATTTTCATCACGTATTGGGAAAAGCAAATCGCCAAAATTTTAGCCGACAGATCGCCAACAGCATGGAGATCACCACTAAGCACGCCATGGAGAAAGCAGGATGCGACTTCCTCCAACAGTAGGCTCATTCCTCCATGACCCCGTCAAGGCGAAGATCGCTGCCAAGCTCTTCTACAAAGAAGGGCTCACAGAGGAAATTCATAGGCACCAGCCCTAGGACTAGGGCGCTTGCCTCCATCCAAGGCGGCCACGACCACATCGACATCGACTACACAAGTCATGACTAAAACCAACACCACTATCCAAACTAGGTCAGACCCGCCCATCCTAATCGTCAACCCTACTATGGAGACATTGCAGCTGCCCTTGCTACAATGCTCAAATCTACTGGTCAATAACACAGCCAAACCCTCATTGCCAGCTACGCATCGCAGCAACGGTGCAGCCAACCTCATCTCCATTAACAATCTCCACAGCAATCTCGTCACCAAAATTAGGGCTAAAGAAGACTACAGAAACGATGAATATCCACATCCCAAGGAGATCTTCAACATCACTTCGACCATCCAACAGGGACAGGAGGTAACACCTATGTCATGGCTACAATTTTTGCACCCTTCTACAATAGCAGATCCCAAGGTGCCTCTAGATTTAGCACCAGAGATGCCCCCTCATCTGGAGTTTTTCCATGACACTAACAGCACCACAACCTTCTGTCGGTGTTTTGGCACCGACTACCCGTATCGGGGTTACCCAGGATGGTGTTTTGTTCGGAGGGGTGTCGGCGTCTGCAGGAACTCGATGGTAAACGCAGGGAGACAATGATTTATACTAGTTTGGCACGCCAAAAATCCCAGTGTACCTACGTCTAGTTTGGAGTAGATAGTTGCTCCCTGTGCTCTTTGTGACCGTGAGGCCCCGTTGTGGTTGTGGTGAGGTTATTTTGAAGTTGTGGGATCTGACATGAGGTGCCGATCTAGGGAGCCCTGCCCTCCTTTATATATCCCAGGAGAGGCAGGAATCCTAGTCGGTTACAAAGTAGAGATCCTAGTAGGATTGTATGAAACTAGTCCTAATAGGATTACATGAAAGGAATCCTAGTTGGACTAGGTCTTCTTGTATCTTCTCCGTGGGGAGCCCTGCATGGGTCCCTTATCAACACCTTCCTTGCTGCCATGTCGAGGAGCTCTAGAATAGCCTGCAGTTCCTCCAGCCCCCGTGCAACTAGTGCAGGCAAACCGCCGTCTACAGCAACCAACCATCTGGTTGCCAACCAGTCCAACGCCAACACAACCACCACCAATGCCAACCCGGTCACCAGGCTTCGTGCCCCCAATTCATCTTCAACTCCATCCACGAATCAAGGCACGCTGATAGCGCCAGCCTATGACCACTCAACCGATTTGACACTATGGATCTATCAAATGCAACTCCTATTCAAACTGCAACACCTACCATCAAACCAACATATCCGATATGTAATTTTTCATATGACAGGCAGTTCATCCTTACTACATTCATGTAACCAAGGAGATGATAGAATGGGACACTTGCACAAAGGACCTCACCCGTAACCTTGGCTCTTCATTGAGCCATGATACACTTAGCGACACGGGCTCCCCGTGACACAATGTTGATTTGAACAACTACATCGACTTCTTCACCATACCCATTTGGCATGATGGCATCACCATCAACCTCCACTAGGTCCCCCTCTTCATCAACAACCCTAATGATATGCTCAAGGCAGCAGGCGAGCCACACCAATTGCGTGAGATGGTGATAGCTATGCTCCTGGCCAGTGCCCTGGACTCCTCAATGATAGTTGCACCCAAGGCGGCGTATGGCTTTAACACAACCATCCTCCCCTACAAAGACAATAAAATAGATCATCCATGGGAGCCAGACACCCACAACTCACCTAAGTTAGGAAATGCAACATCAACAACCACGCCGACAACAATGATAGTATTCTACACCACCCCAGCAACGACAATGGTACCTGGCATCCACAACACCAACACCAACGCCGCAGCTGCAATCCAATAAATGTCGGACACTCTACTTCACACCATCGGCATCAGCAAAATAGCCACAACTTCTTGAACGACAATGCTGTCTGTTCCCCTAGCACTCTCGAACTTTAAAAACTCCATCGACCCCTTGACTGTCTTCGCACAACTTTGCCTAGCTCTTATGTGCGACCAGGAGTCCGCCTCATCAAACTTAATCATACTCAATGCCCATGGCTATCATCTACTCTACATTGTGAACATCCACATCGATCTCCGCCACAATCGACCTTGACTCTCACCATACGTCATCAACAATGATGAGTTCCTGATTGGCAATAGGCCCAACTTGGCTACATACTACCACTTCTAGGACTACATTCACCTTAACATCAACAAACATCTCCATGACTCCACCTCTACACAAAGAACTATGCCCTAGCTCTACATCAACTCTAGCATGGGAAACGATGGGAAACTAAGCCCTCGGCTACTTCACCTTCGGCCGCGACTCCTTTTGAGCAACGGCAATGACATCAACAACAAACCGATCGGCGACACCAAGGAGCCAAAGGCTTGGACCAGCACATCCCTAGGCGCTATCTCGGCACGAGGACGTGCCGAGTGGAAAAAGGGGAGTACAAGCACACGCCTAATGTAGCCCGCCAACCACGTTAGAATATACGGGCAAGTTGAGGCCCAAGGAGGAAGCACCGTCGCCGCTGCCGCTGGGCCGAGTGAGCCTCATAGTATGCCCTAGGGCGCACACTCCGGGACAGCACCACCTCCGCCGCCTCCATCGCCGTCGACGATGTCTCGTGATCTAGTTACCATATTGAGTCCTAGTCAAGTTTGAAAAGAGATGGTTAAGTCAGGAAGATAGGATTGTTAATTGGAAAGGAGAATCCAATCTTATAAGGATCTCCTAGAGTTTGCATAGGAGTCAAGTTAGAGTTTACTTAGTGGTTAAGCCTCCCTGGACTGAAATACAAGGGGCCTCGTAACCGTTGAATCTTTAATAAAGGAAAAGTCGAAAGACTAAACCCCTAGCTCCCAAGCTCTCTTTCTCCCTCTCTCCTTGCGCAAGCGCCGCCGCCCCATGCCCCGCCCTGAGTGTCACCCCTCAGTCCTTCGCCGCACCCGCGGCCATGCCACCGGTCACCCACGTCGTTGCCACTACCATCCCCTGCCCTAGCGCCTCCCCCGTCAGGTCACCCCAGACCTAAAACCTTGGCACCATCATATTTCATGTACATATAGAGTCCTACTCAATCATGTACCGGGTCCTACTAGGACATTTGTCAACCGAACTATATAATAAACATAAACATAGACAGTGGCCTAAGACTATATCCAAATTCATATCACTACCCAAACCCAAAATGTGTTGTATACAGTGAAAAAAGCCCTCCAATAGAGTATGCAAAGCAAGAACCTATTTTTGATAGGAGAGAGTAAACCCAAATATGCCTACCCTCTCTCCTTGGACCCAACAACAAGCGGCTGGCACAGAAGGTGGGTCTGCCACCGGGCGTAGCTGGCGCGGCGAGGCGCCAGCACGACGAAGCGGGACCCTGGCAGGGTGAGGCCCACGCGGCGTGGTGAGGAGCGCGCGGCGTGGCGGGCCGGAATTGTAGCAGGGAGCTACCGGCGGTGTGAGGCCGATCCGTGGCGAGGAATTGACGGCGCGACGAGGCAGGACCGCGACGAGGCGAGGCAGGGGTAGCAAAAAACCACCGGCGCTCGATGTCCGATCTGTGAGTGGGGCTTGCCACCATGGGGGCCCTGCTGCTGCTAGCGCTGCTCGTGACACCCTAGCACCTGGTGTTGCGAGGGAGAGCTAGGGAACAGGAGGCTGCGGCGGTGGCGACTAGGTGGGGACGGGGCTCGCGAGTCACGAGAGGAGGAAAGGAAGAGGAGGCTTGCGTCGGCTGTATGTTAGTTTATTTTATTTTATTTTTGATAAATGCGTTGGCTGTTAGAGAGGTGAGTTTATGGGTCACGGACCCTTCTACTGTGCGCAAGCCATACCGGCGTATGCGTCCTGTGTTTGGGTAGGGATTGTTGGAGACAGTCTAAGGATATGCCAAGTCATTCCAATTATTGTCAACAATGTTACTGACAAGCAAAAATGACCTACAATTTCAACGTTGTAGTAAATTATCTGGATGCCTCGAATAGATCTTGTCCCTTCAAATTTGTAAGGTTAAGAGATCTTTGCCTCGTGCAACGTCAGTTACTGTATTCTAAACAGTTTTCTTTTTATGTTCTGCGTGTTGTTCAATCTTTTTCTTTTTTGGGGTTTTTGGGGGGGGGGGTGGGGGATTGTGAATCTATTTTGCCTGCAAATTTTTGTGAACATATATTCTAATCTTATGTCAGTCACAAGCAAGGTCAATTTCTTTCCTGTCGGTTTTTTCATGGACCTTAATTCGATTGGTTAGCATGTATAGGCTAGCCTGATCATTGTCAAGGTACCAATAGCAATGGCTACAGCGGGCAAAGGAGCCATAAAAAATACGAGACCATACAAAAAAAAAAATGGATCATATGAGAAGACTTTTCTATGACTTCGAACCCAATACAAGAACGAGACCATACATAATGGAAATTTTGTTTCACTGATGAGACTGCAACAAATACGATTACCAGGACAGACCATATAATATATTAATAATTGATATCCATTATTATTTTCATGCCTCCAAGAAGGGAAAGAGTCAGTGCCAACAACGCTTTCAGAATACTACGAGTACCTTCTTCACTATGAAATAGCAGTATAGCACACAAGCACAGAACCTGAGACCAGTACGAACCCCAGCATGAGCAACACGCAGAAACATAACAGACTCCATGTCATATCAGCTGTCCATCATGAAACTCAAATAGCTGCTTATATACTACTCATGTCTGATCAGCTGTCCATCACTGTGCATTTAAGTAAAGCTGCAAAAAGATTAAAAGGAAGCTATCAAATTAGAACTCAGAAGTAGAATACATGTAGCAAAAAGCTGTGCAGTGCTGTGAAGAAAAGGACCAAGCTGAAGGAGGCTCAACTGAAAGACAAATGAGATAAGGAAAATAATATGGCTAAGAGAGCTGGTAGCACACATGGAAAACACTAGACACTTACTCTAGCTTAGTGAGCATCTAACAAACTTTCACAAACATCAGACAATTATTCTAGTGAGCTGGTATGCCATGAGATACTTTATTTTGTAGTGAACCTGCAGATAAATTATGTTTAGCAGAGGCAAATTAGGACTAAGTTTGCATCTAATTTTGGGATCCAATTTCAAGGAAATTCCAATCTTGCCTTGCCTTGATAAGTTGTTGGCCTCCTCTCTATTCCTTCCCAATCCCAGCCAATATAACATCTTGATGGTAACGAATAAAACCAATTAATAGTCGCAACAAATCTCATCAGAAAAAAGGACTCAATAAATCAACAGTCTTCCAGTGTACACTAAAGATAATTTAAAAACCAACAAATAAAAAAAACTGAGAACTGATCTGGTAGACCTTTTTCAAAAAACTGCACAAATCCCAAAGCATTATTAGCTAAATAAGACAAATTGTTAATTAGTTTACGCCACGGTACCTGCCCACCTGACCAACCCAGCCAACCCATTCAAACAGAACTCCCAAGATCTACTCCTGTCCATTTGGCTGTTCCTCAATTGGTTAGCAGAGTTTTATTGCACCACCATTGCAGCACCCTCCGGCCTCCGCATCTGCACACAATCTGCTGCTACACACTGACTGTCCTAGTTGATCTCTTGTGTTGTTTCATCATGATGATTTGGAGCATTAATTAGCACCACTGCAACTAAGAAGTTGCACAGCAATTTGACTGGGAAGTGTCAGCTCCATTAAAGTGTTCGAATGTGAGGAAAAGTGAAAGGATGATATGATGTAAGTGGTGCTGCACTAGTGATTAGTACATTGGCTGCTAGATGAAGCAAAATATATATGATGTTGCTCTTGCCCAAATCAAACCAGAACAGAACTAAAGAACCTCAGTTCTTATCATGATGTGGGATCTAAATAGCAATGAGGGTTGTAGATGACTGTCAGAGCTTTAGTTGAGCTATGTAGGTAGCAGTCACGCATCAGTTTCCAGCACTGTGACCAGAGCTTGAGGTAAGGAGTCCAAGGAGATGAGACGGGCAGACAGAAGCGTTGGATCTCACAAACGGTTCAGATCATGAAGCTAAAATCAGAGGATCTGGATCAGAGTAATTGGCCTCCTGCTGACAAGCGATAACAAGCTGGCTAACAAGCTGAACTAGATGAGCCTAAGGAACCAAGCCCAAACATTAAACATGTTATCTAGGTCTTAATCAAAAAATGGTCAATGAACTGATGTCCCTACATGGAGATATGTTCCTAACCAACTCAAAAGTGAAGATGAAGAAATGGGAAAAAGACAGCTCCATTTTGAATGTATATTTTCCAGCTCACCAATGAAAAAAATCCCTATGCTGCCTCACTATTTTAACAACAGTAGGGTATTTTTATATTTCGGATTCAACCTGCAATTTTCAAATTTTATGGATCTAGATGACGCTACTAAAAGGTTTCAATGCAGCTCATACATTTCATTCTGTAAAGTAATATCAAAGAATCACAAGCAGACCAAGAACATAGAACAATCAACAACAGAACAATATGTGGCATATTTCAAGTAAATGTAAGTTTTCACTGGAGTATTCATCACAATGCTACCTCATAAAGTTTTGAACGCAAGATAAAACAAACATACCAGACTCATCAGTAGAAGCAAGATTCTAGATCAACAGGCTTCCAGTGTAAACCCCAATGCTTTGAGTTTCTGTCAAGTCTCACTGCTCCGATATCCAACACATCTGCTAAACTGTCAGTTGTTGGATCATAGCATTTTAACAATCTCTCTACCATTTCAAAAATGACTATCCTCCCATCATCCAATATCAGTAAAGGATGCACAAGGTAACTAAGTTGCTTCACGCTTAATCTGTACTTTTTAACCCAAAGACTTCTCTTGTGATCCACTAGAAACCATAGGTCAGAAGAGGCACTGGCATTATTGTCAACTATAACCAAGCTGCCATTTAAGTTGGCTAATGAGATTTCCCGCCCATACCTGAGGCCAAACTTAGCACTTCGCAATGGCTCTGGACCACGAAGTGTTGGCATCCACTTCTCTGTATCGAGGTCGAATGGAGCTATGCTGGCTGGTTCCATAACAGCATAATCAAAGAAGAAATACACCAACACCACTGACAGCTAAGCATTTCATGCTTTGTTCTCTCCTATGGTTCCTGGGTCTCATAAGGTTGCTGGGTGGGTTCTGCTTTCTCCTCTACCTTCCCTGGCAACTCCCAGCAAGGGTGTTGATGTCACATAGTAGAGGCTGCGAGATATCAAGATGACTAATGCTGAGTACCTTATAATGGCCAGTAGAAGCAACCTGTCCAAAAGCCTATGTAACCGTCTTGCAGTCGTGCAAGCATAACCAAAACAATGCTCTGTACAAATACCCATAAACTCATCTGAACAGGGGCCGGGCAAAGTGAGGGCAACTGCGGTGGCCAGGTTGAGGACCCAGGCGGCCAGCGAGGGTTTGCAATCCCTGATGACACAGAGGCGGTCGAGGTGGGTGAGCAGCAATTTGATGCAAACTAAGTCGAAAGATATCCGCCTGAGCATCTGCCCGGACAGACTCACGATGGCGATTCCCCGGTCGTCGCCGTCGCGGTCCCTGAAGGTGAAGGCGAAGAGGGGCTCCGCGTGGCGGGATTTGTGCTCCGCGGCGAAGTGAGGGTCGCAGGTGAGGGCGCGCTAGGACCGGCAGACGGCGCGGAGGCGACAGAGGTCCTTGGCCGGGAGGCGCAGCAGGACCTCGAACAGCGCGTCGGGAGGCAGCGCCGGCGCTCCGGAGCCTGGGACAGCATGGCTAAGCTTAGAGCTAGACGCCATCGATCTGTGGTTGTGGGAGATTGTTGTAGGACGGAGGCCGAGAAGGATGGAGGGCGGCGCCGGAAGGCGGATGGTGAGTGGCTGGTGAAGCCGTGAAGGGAGCTCCGTCGTCTGGTCTGGGCAAGGGTTGCCAAGGGAAGATTGGGCCAGTGACGGCCCAATTTTGATTTTCGTTTTGAGCAATACGGCCCAATTTTGCTACTCTCCGTGTTCGGTGAAGCCTTAAGCTGAAGCCTTAAGCCTTAAGCTCTATAAGTTGACGTGGGCTGCATGGATCAATTTTTGGCCGGCTAGGATCCCACTAAAATTTACGTGATACCCACTGGCCCAGCAGCAGCAGTACGGAGTCCATCTGGTCAGCCCAGCAGCAGCAGTCCGCAGTCCATCTTCTCAGCCCGTCCGATGCATCAATCCATGCGCACCATTTCAGCAGTACGGATCGCAAATCTCCTGCATCGCCCCTACCCGGTCGGCGGCAGGCCGGCGCTCAGCCGCCGCTCGTCAGTACTCCCTCCGTCACACAAAACATGGAAACTAGGAGAATACCCCGGCGTTGCCGCGGGATTTTCTTAAAAATAAATCTATTATTTATATATCATTACTATATTGTATTCTATATATTGTACATATAATGAAAAAATAACTCTCTTTGTTCACCTAGTACCACTTAGAATTTGTCAAAAACGATGATGCAATACAATATTTAAGTCCCACCCTATCCCAATTTAGCTGTCATGAACAGGCTGATCGGGAGATTAAATGGAATAAAAAATGGGAGGGAAACTACCGATGGCTAGATGGCCTCCACTTGTGTGAATAAATAAAGAAACAAAAAAAATATACATCTGGACTGCATCCAGGAAACTGAAACTAAAAAAAGTACCGATACTTATCTCTATCTTCTGTGCGAAGGCTTCTGGGCGTTTTGACCGCTTGAAGAAATCCATGGCGTCGCTCTGCTTCTCGGTTTCTCGCAGCAGCTTTGGAGGAAAAGGTATAGAAGGGCCGGCAGCGCAAGGCTTTTTGGCTTTCTCAAAGGCTTGGAGGAACATAAGATAAAAGGCTTTCTCAAAGGCTTGGAGGAAAACGTATTTTTATTTTAGCAAGATCAGTTACTGCTGGAAGCTAAAGAGGATGACCGGCACTGGAACTGAGATAATGCATGCGTTTTCCTACACACAGGAGGCCAATTGACGTGGCTATTGTTCGCTGGATAGAGGTGGGATGCTTATTCGGTAACTGAAATTGGATTTGTTTGGTGCTGGATAGAGGTGGGAGTAACTGAAAATTGCTGACGTGGCGCAAGGAGGAGTTAGATAAATAGGTTAGTGGGGTTTGTTTATATAAGAGATATAGATCTCACTTCCCGAGGCCAGATTAGTGGTAGTGGGAAATTACGCATGTGCCCCTGCTTTGGCTTTTCTACACGCCAGCAGATGTCCTGTTGAACAGAAGGGTAGAGTCGCGATTCTTCGAGTGTGTTATTCTCTTTCTTGCATGCGGGAGGCCAGAAGGCTACTTGGCTAATCAGGGATGGATGGATGGACAGGGTCGTACGGTGGGGTGACCTTTCCAATTGCATGCAGTGGTTTTTCTTTTTGTCGTTGTCATTTTTTTTTTGTTCGGTGGACCAAGTCATAATGCTGATGACAACTTACAATTACATGTTTTTGAGACAAGATTTGAATGCTAGGTTGACATGTTTTTGGAGACGGAGGGAGTAGCTCGGTTCTCTCTGATCTCACGTTCTCCGGCTCTCTGATCTCACGTTCTCCGGCTGTCCTACTCTCAAGCATCTAGACAAGGTACCCCTCAAATATGCAACTACTTCCTCCTTTTCGAATTGTAGTTCATTTTGATTTTTTTGGTTCATCTATTTTGCTATGTATCTAGACATATTATTTATTTAGGTACATAGTAAAATGGATAAACCAAAAATGTCAAAGTGAACTATAATTTAGAACGGAGGGAGTATATAGTTTGCAAACAACGATCAAGTCTAAATTTTGTGGACTTAATTTTTTTTAAAAAAAATTCGCAGATATACAATCCGAACTCAAATTATCAGAAAGCTTTAGTTAAGAACGTTCCATTTCATGGTCACTGCATCGGCGGAGAGGTGCTTTTCAGCAATGAAAATTGTGAAGGCTGACAACTCGTATTGGAGATGGATTTGTAGATGATTGTATCATATGCTTCGTGGAACCGGAATTTCTCGCCACAATGCTGTGACAGTTCACTTTCATAAGATGGAGGATTGCTGTCACAGAGGGAAACTGTAAGAGGTAACCACTCTTGCGAAACCATATTTTGTCACAATATGCACTTTTAGTTTATAAATTTGATGTTACGCATACTATTATATTATCGGACCATATAAAATCAGCATTTAGTATTGTGAGTACAGACCCCAGCAGGCATTAATCCTGGCCTTGCAAAGTGACCTTCTACTTCCTAGTAGATGTAAACATCCATACTCTTATTAGATGGCACTGTAGTACAACGTATCCTCTTGTCTCAGCTTGAAATTTAGCGTAGTGAGTGGAAATATTACAATACTAGCTACACTTTTGAATAGCTGAATGTTGTGTAACGTATTCGCTTGACACCATTCAGAGGTTTTAGCTCCTTGTATATATCTACAACTATATCATTGCAAATACAAATCGAATAAAGCTGCAAACAATAAAGTGCGTGCCCCGCTATCTCTTTATTTAATTTATATGCTTTACTATGGTGAGGCCTGATGCACTGCTGAAGGAAACGATCCAAAAAAAGATGCAGAGATTGCAGACACAAGCAGGATCTTGCGTCGAGTCATGGACACAAGATCAGCATCATGCATCTATGTTGCTGAGGCAACATGTTAGATAGGCATACATGTCAGCCTTAATGTGGCGGAAAACAATCAAATTGATTTCATTAGTAGTTATTGATGAAATAATTTGTTTCCTACCATTTTTTTTGTTAAGAGGAAAGCATTAGTTAGAGAATCTCCATCAATTTAGATAGCTTAATTATGTGAGTTGCTCATATATATCATTTAAAGATAGAATTATAGATAATCTCTTGAATAGTACAACTATTTTTCACTCTCAATAAGTTAATACAGAACCATAAGTAAAGGAGAAGATGCATAGGTATGCCTGGGTACATAGTCATACTTATGTTGTTTATATAGACACACACACAACAAAAAAATTAAATGAAGCTGCAAACAATGAAATAAAGCACTCGATGCCCCTCGATCACTCTCTTTCTCTCCTTAATATTGTGCTTTATTATGGTCCTGTTGAGGCCCGATAAGATGCTCAACAAGCTCCAGGAATATTGTGGTCCTGTGGAGGCCCGATAAGATGCTCCAGGACAAGTATCTTTCACAGACACACGATCTGAGAACGGTAATGCTCGAGATCAAACGTTCGAAGCCATCGAACAGCAGTCGGACGCGCGGCTCGGCTAGATGGGCTGCAGAAAGGTATGACCGGCCCATTAAAAAATAATAATTAAAAAAATCTGGACGCTTTCCACCGGGGACAGGCTGCACCTCGCGCTAGACCAGGCCGCACCTCGCGCTAGACCTGCTTCACGCCGTGCACCTGCCCCTCGGCTCACGCGCTAGACCAGCCGGGCTGTGTGTATGTGCAGTGTGTGTGCGTGCTGTGTGTCCGTGTGCGCGCGTGTGTGTGTTAGCTTGTGTTTTTTTCTTTTTTCTTTTCTTTTCTTTTTCTTTCTCCTTTTTTAAATAAGACAGCGAATGCAAAAATGAAATTGCTGCATTGAATAGTGTTTCAACATATATTTACTGTTTATTTCAACATATGTTTATGAATTCTCCATAAACAATTGTTTCAACATATGTTTTTAGTATGTTTCAACATATGTTTCAGCATGATTTTTAGAGGTGTTTTCAATATATGATTTTTTTTTTGTTGTAATAGGTATTTCTGAGGTAGGTGAACATATGTCTCCGGTTTGTTTCAACAAATATCCCGGGGTGTTTCAATAGCCAATTTTTAGAATGTTGTAATAGGTATTCTGTTTTGTTTCAATATATGCCCCCAGTTTATTTCAACATAAGTTTTGGGTTGTTTTAAAACTAGAGCGGCTGTATGTTAAAATGAGAAAAATATTTTTTAAAAAAAGTTGTCAAAACATATCCATGTGGGGTCTTGTTTCGAAGAGATTATCACGAGAAACACGATGGTACAATCAGATTTTAATTATGACATTCGGTTTATGAGATATAGATTTTTCTATATGTTGCATGTACACATACACAACTAACTAACTATTCTCGTCCGCCAGCACACACGAGCGTGTCCACGTCCGGACGTGCTCCGAACATGGGCTATGCGTTATGGGCCCATAGGAAATTACCGTTCGACCGTCGAACGTTCTATCGGGAGCATCTCCCATCTGAGAAAGATTTGCGAGCATCCACTCTGAAGCAACAAGTTAGGTAGTCTGATCAGGAGGGAATGATTGAATCTGCTCCGTTCTTTGTATTTGGACTTTGGAGGAAGCATTTTGTTCCCTGTCCTCTTCAAGGGACCGTGACCTTTTTTCACGACCTGAGAGCACGTTTTTTTTTTTTTTTTGCGACTTGAGCATGTTTTTCATTAAGAGGGAAAAGAACACAGCAACCTTCCAACAGTAGCCATAATGGTTACCGGCAAGCCTGACAGCTACAGTTGTATTATTACAGTAGAACTAATAGGTCAATATTACAAATAATATGAACTAGTAGCGACCTCAACTGATTATAGCCAGCCAGCAGCCAAATCATGGCTGAAGAAATGTGTGAACGAGGGTGCCTTGCCTAGGCCCTCGGTTGCATGTTAAATAGGGGAGGAACAGCCCCTCCCGTGGCTTTACAACCATAGATTACAAGGGTGGTGATCCATGACTCTAGTTGCATGTTTACAATGGATGGTAATGCTACAATTAAGGACACCACACACATATAGTCAATTCAACACATCTAGTCAATTCCCATTGTCTAACATCCCCTCTCAATCTCAGCCACCTACGAGGTTGAGATTGGACCTAAACTCTTTTGTTTTGATCATCGTGAGAGGCTTAGTGAAACCATCAGCAAGCTGGTCACTAGTATGAACATATCTAATGTCAAGCAATTTTTGTGCCACTCTCTCCCTGACAAAATGGAAGTCGATCTCGATGTGTTTAGTCCTTGCATGAAAGACTGGATTTGCTGACAGGTATCTGGCACCAACATTATCACACCACAAGCGAGCTACTGGAGGATGAGGGATTCTTAGTTCAGTTAGTAGCTTTTGAATCCACATAATTTCAGCTGTTGCATTTGCTAAGGCCTTATACTCGGCCTCCGTGCTTGACCGTGAGACTGTAGGTTGTTTTCTGGCACTCCATGAGACCAGATTTGGCCCAAGAAATACTGCGAATCCTCCAGTGGATCTCCTATCATCGACGCAACCGGCCCAGTCAGCATCCGAGAAGGCACTGACCATACTAGAACTGGACCTCCTGATCTTCAGTCCTAGGTCCAATGTTCCTTTTACATATCGCAGGATTCGCTTGGCTGCACTCCAATGCAGCAAAGTTGGCGCATGTAAGAACTGGCAAACTTTATTTACGGCGAAGGATATATCTGGTCTGGTAAGTGTAAGATATTGTAGGGCACCCACTAGGCTTCTGTACCGTACTGAATCATCAGGCCCCAAGTTGTCATCATATAGACTCATTTTTTCAGATGTAGATAATGGCGTATCGACAGGCTTACAATTACTCATACCAGTGCGCTTGAGAATATCTGTAGCATACTGCTCTTGTGACATCACTAGACCATTAGCAACTTTCTTTACTTCAATCCTAAGAAAATAATGTAAATCACCTAAGTCCTTGAGAGCAAACTCTTGTCGCAGGTCCTTTAACTGTGCATTTGTTGCCTCTTGTGAAGAGCTGGCAACAATAATGTCGTCAACATACACAAGCACAAATATTGTGTAGCTCCCCTTGATATAATAAAAGAGTGAAGTATCGCCTTTGGATGGTATGAAACCCAGACACTTCAATTTGTTACACAGGCGAGCATACCAGGCACGAGGTGCTTGCTTGAGCATAAAGGGTCTTATCTAGCTTGCACACCAAAGTTGGACGACTAGGATCCTTGTAGCCTGGAGGTTGATGCATATATACCTCTTCAAGCATACCATGCAGAAAAGCATTCTGTACATCAAGTTGACGCAAGGACCACCCTTTAGATACTGCTATGGAAAGTACAAGTTTGATTGTGGCGGCTTTAACTACTGGGCTGAAAGTGTCTTCATAGTGCCATAGCGCTGCTTGTACCCCTTTGCTACAAGTCATGCTTTGTACCGGTCTATTGTGCCATCAGCCTTCCTCTTGATTTTATATACCCATTTGCTATCAATAATAGTTTTGCCTTTTGGTGGAGTTACAAGGTGCCAGGTCTTGTTTCTAAGCAAGGCTGCATATTCTTGGTTCATTGCTTCTATCCAGTTTGGATCTTGCAAGGCTTCACGCAAGGATGATGGTTCACCTGTTCCAGAGGATGCCAACATACCCCATTTCACAGTGCCATCAGTATAAATATATACAAGGTTTGCGAATACCATGTTGAAGACGTGTTGTCGGGCGTGTAGACGCTTGCTCGGTTGTTGAGGTCATAGTAGCGGGAACAGAATCTGTAGCCGCAGCACATCCCGAGTTGGTTGATCCTGCGCCCGTGCCCACCTGTTCGGGTCCGGTGTGAATCACGGACCAAGTCGGCCCGGCAGTCGGTGGTGGTGCCGCGAGACGCGATCCCCCACTTGCCGGATCAGCCTGCGGCTGGTGAACCACGGGAGAGGACGAGCGAGGAAGGCGGTGCAGAGATCCGAATGCCGCGGGTGACGATCCGGTCACCACAGGCACGGTCGAATCGCGGGGCTCCATGGGCGGTGTTCCAGGCTCCACGGGCACGGGCGAATCGCGACACCACAGGTCGCCTTGCCCCGGATCGCCCTGGCGCGGAGAAGTGGGCGCCGATCCCGAAGGGGATCGCCCGGACGCACTGGTCGCCATACCGCCGTCGCCAGGCGAATCCACCTCGGGTTCATTGTTGCCACCGGTTGTGCCCCCCCAACGGGAGACACATAAAATGACGCTGAGCAGGAGCGCCGTTTGCAGCGGAATCTTCACAGTTTGATCCTCCGTTTGATTCTTTATGATCCATACACTACTAGGATCCAGCCCTGTTGTGACGCCTATATTGGGTTGCAATATGGCAATTTTGGTTGTAATACAGATCACTTGCATCTAAGTATGGTTGTTGATAGGTGGTTGCATTTATCCTCTTGAATGTGGAGTTGCAATATAGTAGTTTTGCAATGCACAAGAAAAAACTATTGCAATCACAATATGGTTGCAATCACGGATATTGCTACCAGCAGTATGGTTGTGTGAGTTACTGTTGCGACAAAACACGTGGCTGCAATATGATAGTGCTACCACGAATGAACTTGTCGTGAAATAAGTTTATTGTGACTCAGTTACGTGGGAATATGGCCATATTACCTTGCAGTGTACTCCATTGCATCATAGAAATCGTGCAAAACATATTTAGTGGCTAGAGTCACAATTGCCACGTTCATTTGTTGGTGGTAATAGATAGGAAATGCAATGGATGATTCTTGGTAGTAATATATATATAGAAAATGCAATGAACATTGTTGGTTGTAATAGGCGGAAAATACAATGAATCATTCTCGGTGGTAATAGATGGGAAATGCAAAAACTCTTTGTAGATGACAATAGATGAAAAATGCAGTGAGTCATTGTTGGTTGTAGAAATGTCCTTTAGCAACGCATAAAGTTTGTGGAAATAATGTATATTGCAACAACAAACAGTGGTTGTTGGCTGCAACGAGGGCATTTTGACCAGGACATTTTTAATTTCGTTTCGTAGCTAGAAATTTAATTGTTGATACAAAATAATTGTGCCATGAGTATAGATTCATCATCACATATAAGCTCAAACCTTCATTAACGTTAAATATATGTCTCAACCAAAGTAATAACACAATGACTAGAGTACTACTAAAATAAACATGACCATAGTAGAACAAAAACATCATCTCTGTATACAAGTTTGCAACTATGTTTTGAATATGGCATAAGAAATAGAACTAAATATGATTTCGCTTATTGATCGCTCCATGCTCCGTCGCCCATCAGCACTTCATTCTTCTAGCTATCCATCACTATCATATAGGTGTAAACCTTTCTCTAAATATTTGGAGTATCCACGCTTTTCTGCAATTCATGAACACAACACAATTTATTATTAATTTAATATAAGAACCTTGGTGATTAAGTGCATGGAATAACTAAGTGTGTGCAAATTTAATGATCATAGTGGCATAGCAAAGATATAAAGTAAAATAAGGAACACCCTACAAAAATATCATATACCATTTGGGATGACAAGATCCCCACCAGTTTGATGAACACTGACACATCATACATAGCATAATAACCACCATTTCACAGACAAAACACATTGGTATTCATACCTTATGTTGTTTCATTTGATTACGAGTCCTCAGTAATTATTGGGTAGAAATTACATTACTCAATGAACCATTAGCGCCATTGTTTTTCTGGAAAAGAGGCTTGGTTGCATTAGCCTTTGTTGCCATGGTAGTACCTTCATCAACTACCTTTTCTGTGGTCAACACGCTTGTTGGTCCATTATTCTGCCAAAATGAGTGCTTTCATGTAAACAAGTTGCATTTTATATGTAAACAAGTTGCACCTTTTGTAAGTAATTTTGCTGCATTTTTATTACCTCTATAGTTGTATCCTCTATGCGTCATGGTGTGATAAAGTTATTGTCGAGACTTGGGCCATTCGGAACCTGTGTGGTGTTGATGGTTCCTATCATAGCCTGTGCAGCCCAATAGACAAGGAGCATTAGCTAAAATGGAGGAGCCAAAAAAGGAGAGTCGTGTTCTGAAGTTAGTACCTGCTGCAATCCCCACCACAATGCTTTTTGTAGTATAAGAAGTCCCTGGCTCCTTACCCAAGCTGTTCTTTGAAATTTATCTGGTTAAAAAATGAGATCTGAGCTCTATCCATATCAGCGGAGATGATTTCATCTTCCTCAGGTCTCCCCTTGCATTGGAAATGAATTGTCCACATTTCACCCGTCATTGGTTCACTGTGTGCATATAGAGAGCAGAAAAATATCAAAGTGTGTGCATAGCATAATCACTGAGTATGTATATTAGGAGCAAAATATCATTGTGTGGTGTAAGATATTACTCTGGCATGTGTACATAATAAATTTGTAGAAATTTGTTCGTGCAAAAAAAATAAATTAGCAGTAATTTGGAGGACATGAGCACTTGGTAGAATTCCTTGCTGCATGAGTTTACACCACTCTGGAGTTGTATAAATGTTTCTTAGTGTACTAAGGCTCTTGTTGATTCTTACTGCCAGCAAGCACAAGCAGTTAGCTTAGGTTCTAAACTTTGTCATTTGCAGCAGCAAGCTCAAGCAGTATCTTAGGTTCTGAACTTTGCTATTAGCACGGATTTCTGTTTTTTAGTTTGCAAGTAATTCTCTTTATTATCAGTTACTTTCACTAGACTATGCTATATTTGTTGTAGTAGTTTGCATGCATGAGTGTTGGTTCTGCGAGGAGCAGGGTAGTTCAATACCAGCTATAGTCATTTTCAGAGAGTTCATAGTATTTTTGCTTCAGGGCAATTCAGAATGGATGCACAGTATTTTTGCTCAGTTATTTACCAGTATAGAATTTTGTTGTAAGTGCTGGTGCATGTAGCTTCCCTATGGCACATGTGTTGTTACCTATGACATGTTCAGATGGGCTTGGTGCTGCTAATGACCTGAAAATAGGCGATCTCAAATCTGTTGTAGGTGATGTTCATAATTCAGAAACAAGCAATGTTGCCATATTAGGATTTGGTTCAGTTAGTAAACAGATTCCTAGAGCAGAGGGGTCTAGTGATGATGCACGGCAACAACATCAAGAGTCTTGTAATTCAGAGCGTGATTCACATAACAATTCAAAGAAGTGAGTTGCTATTAGTAGTACTAGTCAGAAGCCTGAATCGTCCAGTGCTCCTGTCAATTCAGTCATGAGAAGCAGTAGCACAGGGATCCCCAAGGATGTGCTTTGTGGAGGTTGTAAATAGAACACCGGCATGCCTATGCAGCATAAAAGTTCAGAAAGTAGCAGCAGCAAGCAAATTCAGTCTGGAGCCATATCTGATCTAACAGATAACATTTTTAGTCAAAGGTATCAGGTTTAGGCCAAAAATAGCAGCACCTCGCTACAGGTCAAGAAACTTGGGGATCGCTGTATATAGTTAATGTATTAATTGATCCCTGTTACAGCATGAATTCTATTCTTTTAGTTTGCAAGTAATTCTCTTTATTTATCTTTTACTTTCACTAGCCTCTTTATTTGTCAACCGAACAAGGGAGATCATGGATGGATAGTGTTGATTGAAATTTTTATTGAATCTATAACTTCTGAACTTTCAGGTGTGCAAGTGGCGGGGACAACAAATGTGCAGATTTGGTGGTGCCTGACATCTTCCTGAACGTAATGGCTGCATTTAAATTTGCAGTAAGGTATACTCATTGAGAAGTTTGAATCTGATTAACTGGTATGGAATCTGTACGAACCAGGAATATTAAGATAGTACTAACTAATCAACGATTCAAGCAACATCCAAAAAAGAAATATAAATGTCTCAGTATGTACCTGGAGAAAACGTAGTGTTCTCCCCAAGCCATCGTCATCGTGCCTGTCACCTTGTTCTTGGACGACGGCTTCATTAGGAGGATGGCGCCTCTCTTGTGAAGCAGATGACGATGGATGATCAAGCGCCGAAGATGAAGGGGCGGACGAAGGAGGCGGGGTCGCACCGCGCGCCGAAGATGGACGGGCAGACGAAGGAGGTGGCATCGCGCCGCGCTTGCGTACGGCGTTGGAGGAGGCCGCCGCCGTCGTGGTCGTCTCTGCCTCGCGTGAAGGATACAACCCTTCCCCCAGGAGCCCCCACGCTCGGTTTTCGTTTTAGGAAACTGAAATCACACGAGAATGGCGTGTGGGGGTTGTGTGCCATGATTATTGGATCTAATCCTACAGACCTGGGTGTTTTGGCAGGCTTGTGCGAAAATTGATGGAGGGAAAATTTGATGAAAATTGTGCGAAAATCCTACAAACCGTGATTATAATTGGATCTAATCCTCTCCCTCATGGTTTTTTTGAACAGATCGCTACCTTCAGCCTACTGTGGAGGCTGGTCACACAGGATTTTTTCACGGCTTTTGGTTTTTGTGCATGTATGTGTTTGGAGGGAAAATATTTGGAGGGAAAATTTAGGTGGGAAAGTCTATGAAGGTTGGCGAATTTGATGAAATGCGTATTTTGCTAAATCAAAGTAGTTGGTCCAATAGAAATGAAATTTTGTCAAAAAAATACACAGTGAAATTATGATATTAGTTATAGATATTTTCATGGGTGCTTAATTAAAGGAAATAGTAGACCTTGATATTTAATTGTACCGACATATGGATAGTGTGGTAAAAGTTTTGTAATATTCCTGAGTAAATATTTATGTCCTTTACCATGAAAGAAAAAATCTATTTTAATTTGATAATATAGATTTAATAGAACATTGCCATATTATTACCAATATTTATTAATTATATTATGGTTGTCTTGGATATCATTAAATAAGTTATAAAACAAGAATCTCAATACACATATTTTAACAACCTTTTTCTTCCAACTACATACACAGCGTGAGTCATAGCTAACTAGCTAGTGCAAAATGTGTTGGGGACATATCGAGTTTGTGAGTCATGAAGAACTAACAAGTGGCAATCATGCAAAGATGAGGTGGCAACTCAGAGTCTCAGCAGGACATGGTGACCAACCCAACTAAGGTACAAGACGTGTATCCTACCTAACCCGTGCAAGATGTTGAGGGCATAATAAGGTACATGATGTGGCACTTAGGCGGAGAAGAGGTGGCAACTTAGCAGAACATGATGACCAACCAACCTATAGATACTAGATGTGTAGGTCCTATTACCTAGCTGGTGCAAGATGTTGGGGCATAACATGACAGTGGGTCGTGAAGAACTGACAAGTAGGACATGAAGTGGCAGTCATATGTAGAGACGACATGGCAACTCAGCAGGACATGATGATCAACCCATCTACAGGCTGAAGATGTGAGTCATACCTAGGTAGTGTGAGATGTCCGGCAATAACGAGGTAGTGGGTCATGAAGAAGCAACAAGTGGAACATGACATCACACTTAGACACAGGGATGACATGGCAACTCAGTAGGAGATACATGAATTAAGTTTGAGATACTGCCATGTCATCGATCTGCATCAAATCTTGCGACCACCATATTCCTAATCACGATATAATAGACACACAACTTGGTGGCCGCCCCTTCACTCAGCAGGTGAACAACAAGATGACTCGGTTTTGGAGGCCTGCTCTCCCTATTCTCGTGCTTGCAGAAAAGATGGGAAGACTTGGCCACAACGGAATCAGTGGATGTGTTTGTGGGTGAGACCAAAAGGACATGAATGTTGATGTGAGTCTTGCTTTTTATCTTGCCGAAATCAATCGGGCACATGAGCCAGAGCCATAGAAGGTCAGGGGCCAGGAGGGAGAGAACTTAATGGAGATGCAGACTTTGTAAAGTGGAGATGACACTATACATAGCTACCAATTTGCATTCCATTAATTTCAGATTGCGTATATCGCAGGACGCAACAAGATGGAATGAAAAATTTTAAAATAATGAATGAAATGTATTATTCGTAATTATAATATTAAGAGGGGATATAAGATATGAAATTTAAAACTACTCGCAAAAAGGTTTCATGACACAAGATGAGATTAAAATACAAACAGTAAATAAAAATGTAATATCTACAGTTGTAATATTTAATTTAAAGGGAACATAATGGAAAATATAAAACAAAAAATGCAAAATGGAAAATATAAAAATAATTGCAGCTACACAGATTTGAATGGGCAACTGGTGTGCGTCCTCTCCATCGACGACAGCGCGCCCGCGGCCAGCGGGCTCCTCGCCGGCGCGGCGCTATAGCGGCTCACCGACTTCTTCGACGCCCCAGCCATGCAGAAGCCAATCGTAGGGTTTCTTCCTGCGCCTGCAACTGCGCGAGGGGGATCCTACGTGGAGAAAACCTCCGGACGAGGAGAGGACCGAGGGCGGTCCCAGCCAGAAAAGCCACCACTGTCAGCGGCGGGGAGGCCGCGGTGCCGCTGCCGGCGCCATCGATGACACCGAAATCCATGTAGGCCAATCCTGTGCCGAAGAGGGTCGTCGGGCCCTTAAGCGCGGTGATCGGGGCGGACGAGGAGTTGGAGATGGTGATCAACCTCGTCGCCCGCGCCGACGCTCCCCCTTCCTGACCAGGGCGCTCAGCCTCAGCGCGACACGAGGCTCATGCTCCGGTGATAGGTGTGTTCTCCGACCCCCCTGCCGTCCATGGATCTCCCTGGACTCTCTTTTAGCCCTGGCATCGCCACTCAGGAGCGAATTAGGCACCGTTTTGCTGCTCCTGTCACGCACCACACTCTTGATCATTACTCTTTTCTCCTTGTAGCGGCCTTTGGCCGCTGCAAATACAAACTCACTTCGCAGTCGGTCGGTTCGCTGCTGCAAGCTGCGCTCGGCGGCAGCGCTGCCCACTTCTTTGTTGAACAGCTTGGAGACCGTACTTTTCGCTTTGCGGTTTCTTCCAAGAGAGTGGGTTTCTTCATAGCATCTTTACAGTTTTTCTCCTGCAATGCTTTCATGGTTTACTTTTACCTGTGGGGAAATGGCGGACCCAACTGGAGGTTAGAGCTCCGACGTTTTCTTACGGAAGAAGAGAACTCCTGGTCCTTGCCCAAAGTTCCTCGACGTTTTTCTACTGTTGATGCTAGCTCCTTGCCTGCCCACGGCAACTCTGCTGCCCCCCTTTTGGGCGCCAATGCTATTCCGTTAGGAGCTCAGCGCCCATTTGCCTTTAACAGCTCTTCCTCTAGGTCTCCGGTTACCACCGACATGGCCGGAGCTGCTGGAAGGTCCATCCTCACCGGTGCCAACACTACCCAGCTGGGAACCAACCGACATTCTCACCAATCCGGTGAAAGTTCTGCCACTGCTGCAAACACTGGCACCCATCGTTCTGACACTGTCCCAGCTGCAAGTCCTCATTGCCCTGCTCCTTCCTCCTTCCCTATGCCTCCGCCTCGTGAGTCTCGTCAGGGACACGACGACGGGAGACAGACGTGCCTTAATCTTGGTCATTGGAGGGTCAACTGTACCCAGCCAATTAGGTGCCACACCTGTCTTCTACCGGGTCATGTTGCCTCTAGTTGCCCACGTTCCAAATCGTCAACCAGACAACAAAATCCTCCAGCACCTAGTAGAAGGGCAGCAGTGAGGCAGCAGCAGGCATGGCGTCGTATTGAATAGCCCGCCCAACCGTCCGTGCAAGTTTCCAAAGCAATGGAGCATGGCCCGGATTCAAGGAGGCCTACGAGAAACGATGCGCCTGCTTTTAAAGCTCCTGTTTTTTCTATGGGCCATCGGCCCAACTCCCCTAAGCAGGCCCTGCTTTCGTCTCAGAACGGATTTAACTATCCACCCGACCCCGTCGACTGGCAACTATTCCCCTCGACCGCTCCGTCTTCCCCCTGGGGCGGTGCCATTTTTATCTCTTTCTCTTCTGAAAACCCCACTGCCCAAGAACGCCAAGAAAACCCTGCTCTCCCTCATCTCCAATCCACCCATCTTGACCTCAATCTGCCAGTGGAGCCTGAAGACTGGATGGCGTTCCAACGCGCTGATCCAGCACCATTCCTGCCAGAGCATTTGGAGGTTCAGCATGTCCCAAACAGAAGATTCATGACAAGAGCAGTGGCGCCGGTCCGTCCTCCGACAAGAAATGAGAACCTTGCCATCGTCACCATCGACCCTGCTTCCTGGTAACCCTATGCACTTTGCAAATGTCAGAGGCATGATTAGTGATTTCCTCCGTGAGATTGTCAGAGTTCCATATCAGAGCATTCAGAAAACAAGCCTTGGTCAGGCTATGGTTAGATTGGTTCACGCTCATGCTAGAGACGCATTGATAGAAGATAGCCCGCATGTCTTTGATAATGTCCTGATCTCTTTCTCCAAGCATGACCGTGGTAGAAATTGGAGAGCCGCTGAGTTCAATCATGATTGTTGGATGCTGCTCCTCGACTTCCCAAGAGATTTCATTATTGAGCGCATCCTCCAGCAATCAGTTGGTGACTTTGCTACAGTGCTACTCTACCAAGTTACTGAGGGGGAAGAGGTGTCTATTTTCATCAGGGCAAGGGTTAGGGATGTGCAGCAGGTCCCACAGTTTATTGTGATTGAGGATCCTAATGTTGTTGGTGGGGAATCTTTCATGGTTCAGTGTGAGGTGGTGCACAACAAGATAGCTTATGATATGCCTGACCCTCAAGACCCCGTGCCTCAAAACAATATTCTAGAGCACGAGATGCCGTTTGATTTCATTGGTTTGGGGCAACCGGCAGATGGAGGAAATAATCCTAACCAGGCTCAAGGTAACAATGGTTGGGACAACTGGCCTGAGCAGGAACAAGATGTCAATCAGGATCTGCTAGATGCTCAGGAGGAAGAAGAAGATCCGAAGGAAGTAGAGATAGATCAACAGGAGTTGGATGATGCACAAGCTAAAGCAGATGCCAATGATGTGTTCTTTCTGGCTGATGGGAACATGCAAATTGATGAGCAAGAGCTATAGGATGCACAGGCAGAAGCAAAGGCTGAGGATGAATTCTTCTTAGCAGAAGGACAGCCACCTAATGCAGTTGCAGAAGCAGGGATTGAGGGTTAGCTAGTTGTTTAGAACCTGAATCCTATTCCCAATGTAGAGGCACAGCTGGGATTGCAAGGAATTGATCTCAACCAGCAGCCACTGAATCAAGACTTAGACCCTGTCATAATAAACCCAGTGGAAAATGATCCTTTTGGCCAAGGAGAACAAATCAATTACCTACTGCAAGCATAGGGAGAGGTCTACCTGGTTAATCCTCAGCTGGAACAGCCTGTTGCCCAGCATGAACAACTAGAAGTTCAACCTAAACCTGTTATTCCCCAGCAGATTCAGCCTGCTCTCCCTGAGAATGATAACCCTCAGCAAGGATCACATCGGAACTTCCTAGTAGAAGAATTCAGTGCCGATCAGCTCATGAACTCTGAAGAAATGCAACATGCTAGTGATCAGGGGGAAGAAGATAGTGGCTCGAGGCAGAGGCAGATTAGTGGCTTCTTGTTGGAGGAGCACACCAACAACCACCGTGGGCAAGCTACCAGCCAGTTTCAAATTCAAATAAATGGGCCTACAACCCAAGAGCAGAATGCACAGGGAGCATGGCTGGAACAACCCAACAGAGCTGAGCAGTTACTCTTCTTAGGCCAATATCAGGTCCAGGCCCATGGTCAGGAAGCCCATCTACAGAACCAGCAGGAACCAGGGCCCTAGGATAGGAAGTTGCAATAAACTTAGAAGGCAGACAGGCTTCTCCAGCAGGGGCTGCCAACCCCCAACCCAATCACCTTGCAGTCCAGCTAAATCATCCACAGTTATACCCACCTCTCCCTGCTCAAGATGATGTCATAGAGGCCATGGTTGCTGATAACTTTCATCAGGACAACCTGCAGCTGGGGATGGCTTTGACTGGGGTGAATGAAAATGCTATGGCTTGGTCCCAAGCAATGAGTGCTGAAGCCTCAAGGCTCTGGGCACGTTTCTTCTCTTCAGGTAACACAGCAAATCTACAAGTAACAGTACCAGCAAGTTGGGCAGCTTTCTTTATTGCAGAACTTCTGAAACCTGAGTATTTTGATAGCATCAGAGATTTGTTAGCTTCAGGATTAACCTGTTACCCGTATGAATCTGATTATGATACAATAAACCTCTCTATCCCTTCCTCTTGCCCCGATGCAAACTTCCACCGCTTGGCGAGTCAATGGAGGAAAGCCGGGAGGGGGCCAGTGGTTCCTCCAAGGGAAGCAGTTCCAAAATGAAAGGAAAGAAGAGAGCTGCTGCATTTGTGGAAACTGAGGTAAGAAGAAGTCCTCATCTCAAGAATTCAAACAATGGCCTCAAACCCGTTGGGTGTAAGGAAAAGATCTGCTTTGCACAGTAAAGTAAAACCACCAACCCCGAAAAAGGCAGGCATCAAAAACCTCGCTATCAATTTCGTAAACTTCAAGAGTCCGAATTTTTCGATGACACCCTGTAGGCAAAAAGGATAAGGCCGTATCCAAGTGGCAAGAGCTCGCATTGTCCCACAAGCTGCCATGCCGCCTCCCTAGAATGTTGAAGAAGTCGATAGTGAAGATGTAGGGGGAAACAAGGAACACGAAGACAAGGTCAGAAATGAAGAATAAGCCTTGCAGTCTGGACGAGGGGGCCTGTTGAACGAACAGGCAGCTTTTGTTATTTTGCAGAATCTGATAGTTCATGTAATAGGCATTCTTGCTGTAACAGACTTCTCAAAAATAGCTTGTGGTACTGCAGTTTGGGGGGACTGGGTTAGCTGCTGGCAGAACTGGTTCTTGTTTATTTGCTTTCAGATATTTGTCTGCTTAGTTTGGGTTGAGCCAAGAAGTTATGTTCGATGTCAGAAGACAGTTGGGTGTATCCCTATGCATAAACTCTGTTTTTTCTATCAGTGGTCCATCTTATTGAGCATCCCTACCCTTCCTGAAATTTATGCTGCGTTTGGGTCACTGCCCTCTTGGGCGAGACACTTCATTACAGAAACTAAGGATGAGAGTTTTTTAATAGCTCCATCTCTGTTTTCACACCATCAACAAGGGTTTTATAAATGAATACACAACAAGCGGATCGTGGAAGGTGATGAGTTGGAATGTGAGAGGCATCAACTCTAGGGACAAATGGGATGCCATCCGAGATAAAATTATAGAATCAACCTGTGATGTTCTTTGCTTGCAAGAAACAAAGAAAGAGAATTTCAATATTGCATTTATAAGAAATTTCTGTCTGCATTCGACAAATTTGAATTCCTCCCTTCGGTTGGGGCCTCTGGGGATCCCTTGACAGCTTGGAAAGGCAAGCATGTTTACGGGGGAACTAATTTTCAGTAATGAATTTGCTATCTCGGTGGAGTTAACTTCCAACCTTAACGGTGAAAGCCTCATTCTAACAAATGTGTATGGTCCTTGTACACCGAAGGGAAAGTAAACTTTACTGGACTGTCTTAAACAGATAGAAATGCCAAAGGAATTAGATTGGATGATCTTAGGCGACTTCAATCTAATGAGAAGGCCACAAGATAGGAATAAGGAAGGAGGTGACATAAATGAAATGTTTTTATTCAACAATGCCATCAGTTTGTTAGGCCTAAATGAGATAGCTCTACAGGGCAGAAGATTCACCTGGTCAAACATGCAGCATAACCCACTCCTGGAGAAAATTGACTAGGTTTTTACTTCCAATGCATGGAACTTAAAATACCCTGACACTGCAGTTTTTGCTATGGATAGAACTCCATCTGATCACTGCCCTTGCATAGTACACATCTCTACATACATTCCAAGACCCAAAGCTTTTCAGTTTGAAAATTATTGGCCGCATCTTCAGAACTTCCAGCAAATTCTTTCTGATAGTTGGAATGAGCCAATCCCTCCCTTGGACGCTGCTAGGACCCTATCTGCAAAATACAAAAGATTAAGGAAATCACTGAAAGACAGGCAGGCATCTGCATCAAGTTTGAAGCATAGCATTCAGAATATCAAATGTGTCATTCAGTTCTTAGATATCATGGAGGAATGCAGGGATCTCAGACTGGATGAATGGAACTTCAGATTTGTTCTCAGAGATAAGCTGTTGGCTCTCTTGAGCAGCAAAGAATTTTTGGAAACAAAGGGGTAACATCAAGTGGGTGAAACTTTGGGATGCAACCACCAAGTTCTTCCATGCACATGCAACCATTAGAATGAGAAGAAATATGATCAAACAAAGTTGAAAAGGAAGATGGATCACTTGTCACACTCACATTGACAAAGAAAAATCCATGTGGGAAGAATACAAGAATAGACTTGGCAAATCGGAATCCACAAGATTTGGTTTTGATCCCTCGCCTTACTCCAAAGAAGAGGGACCTGGATAATCTTGAACAACCCTTTTCTACGAGGAAATAGAAAGCACCATTAAAATGCTCCCTAATGATAAATCCCCTGGGCCAGATGGGTTTACAAATGAATTTCTAAAAGCTTCTTGGGGGCAGATCAGAAATGATATTCTGAAGCTTTGTCATGACTTCCACAACAACACTGTCAGCCTGAAAAGTATCAACACCTCCTTCATCACCCTTATACCAAAGGTGGATACACCAAGGACTGTCAATGACTTCAGACCAATCTCCTTGCTCAACTCCTCACTGAAACTTCTAACCAAGCTGCTGGCTAACAGGCTCCAACTGGTAATCACCAAGCTTGTTCACAGAAACCAGTATGGATTCATTAAGCAAAGAACTATCCAGGACTTGTTTAGCTTGGGCTTTTGAGTACATTCACATGTGCCATCATTCAAAAAAAGAAATCATTATCTTAAAGCTTGATTTTGAGAAAGCCTTCGACAAGATGGAACACCAGTCCATTCTAACAGTGATGAGAAATAAGGGCTTTGGAGAGAAGTGGATCAGCTAGATGCAGAATATTTTCTCCACAGCAACTTCCCAAATCCTTTTGAATGGTTCACCAGGCAAGACCATCCACTGCTTGAGAGGAGTAAGACAAGGGGATCCCTTGTCCCCACTGCTGTTTGTCTTAGCTGTAGACCTTCTTCAGTCTCTGATCAACAGAGGGAAAGACATGGGTCTTATCAGGCTTCCAATCCCCATGCAAACAAACACTGACTTCCCTGTTATCCAGTATGCTGATGACACTCTGATCATCATGGAGGGGGACACCAGGCAGCTGCTCTTTCTAAAGTCGGTCATTAACACTTTCTATGAAGCAACAGGCCTAAAGGTTAACTTGAAAAGTCCATGATGCTGCCCATCAATATGACTGAACAGAGGCTGGACTTCCTAGCAAATACCTTTGGTTGCTCCAAGGGGACTTTTCCCTTTACCTATCTTGGCTTACCTCTCAGTCTGACAAAACCTTTGATTCAAGATTACATGCCCTTAATCAATAAGTGTGAAGCAAGATTGGGAACCATCTCAAGTTTTCTATCCCAGGCTTGTCGACTGGAAGTCACCAATGCAGTGTTATCATCCCTACCAACTTTTTATATGTGCACCTTACAACTGCCAAAAACAGTGATCAAGAGAATTGATACCTTTAGAAAAAACTGTCTATGGAGAGGGAATGAAGCTAATGCAAGAAAAATGCCAAAGGCTGCATGGAAATTGGTTTGCAAAGCAAAAGCAGAAGGGGGCCTGGGGATTATCAATCTAGAAGAATAGAACAAAGCTCTGCTATTGAAGAACCTAGACAAATTTTTCAATAAAAGAGATACCCCATGGGTACAGATGGTCTGGGAAAAATACTACAGGAATGGAACCCTGCCAGGACACACTATGAAAGGGTCGTTCTGGTGGAGAGATAATCTAAAAAATTTGCAAAACTTCAAAGAAATGGCAACTCCAAACATTAATTGTGGTGACACCATATTGTTTTGGAAAGACAACTGGGGGGTTCACATCTGCAGTTTACAATGCCGTAACTTTTCTCCTTTGCCAAAAATCAATCACTTTACGCAAAGAGAGTACTGGATACCGAAGACATAAGCTGGGCTATTTCACCTACCTCTCTCAGAGCAAGCCTTCCAACAATTTCAAGAATTGATACAAACCATGCAAAATATTAGGCAGTCTCACGAGCCTGATGACTGGAAATATATTTGGGGGACAAGTTACAAATCAACTGGAGCTTACAAAAGACTGATGGGGCACCAACATTTACATGACTCATACAAATGACTATGGAAATCTCCATGCCAACCAAAACATAAAGTGTTCTCACGGGTTACTCATCGGTGACAGACTAAGCACAAGGAATATCCTGAGAAGAAGAAACATGCACCTGGACTCCTATGACTGTATTTTTTGCATCAACAGCACAGAAGAGACTTCACAGCACCTCTTCTTCCAGTGCCCTTTTGCTTGTCAATGCTGGCAGAATATCCAGATTCAGGCACCAAATAACTCCACCATCTTGGAAGCCATTTCACAGATCAGAGATCAAATGCAATCACAGTTTTTCATGGCAACAATAATAATGATGTGCTAGACCATTTGGACAGTAAGGAACAAGCTAATCTTTGAAGGAATTCAACCTTCAATTCCTTTTGCCAGGCAGCTCTTTCAGAAGGAGATGAAACTACTCCTGCACAGGATCAAAGAGGGACTTCAACAGAGTTTTCAATCATGGATACAAGCACTCTTTTAACTTTTGATGTATCTCTGCCCTTAGCGGCGGCTTTCATTTTCTTTATTTCCTTCTTTGTTCCTTAATTTGTTGTATTTCATCACTGGAACTTTTTTGATTTGTTAATAATTTACTGTAAGGGCTCCGGCCCTTCCGGTTTCATCAAAAAAAAAAAGGGCAACTGGTTTGTCACAAGAGCAGAGGGCTTACCACTGGGCTATCAAGTTATATTGATTGCCTTAGTTGCCGATTTTCTTATCTTGGAGTTATAATCCAGTAGTACAAGGCACGGCCCTCCTTGCTATATCATGAAGGATCAGGTTCGCTGCTCCTTGATTGTCGCGACTAGCTAGATCCTGAAGCCACGGCGCTGCCCCCAATCTGCCTAACGACCTCCGGTGCTCCTTGTGACGCCCCAACGAGCCCAGGGCGCCGGCCGCTGTCGTCTGCGCCTCCGCGGCCCACCCCAGCCGGCCAGTCCTGCCGTCCGTCCTTAAGTCCACGCTACCACCAGTCCCGCTGCCAACACCCTCCACGGGTTCCTCAGATAGACGCCGCCATCACATCGTGCCGCCCAGAGGAGAAGAGGAGGATCAATCGGAGGCTTCCTGCTGTGGCACCGTTGTTTAGGTTTACCCTCACTCGCGTTTGTTCAGGATGTTTCGGTGGTAGGATTGAATGGCCCCATAAATCACCCCTGCATCTTGCTATTGAAATTAGAGTAATAGTTCAGTTTATTCAAAGTGTAGTGCATTTTACAGCACCATGAAATAGAAATCAGATTGTTAATTCGCTGGGCATTAGAAATCAAAGTGTCACACTATAAATGTAAATTCTCATAGTTTATTCACTCGTAGTTATGTTCATTACAATTAAAATTGGTTGCTCAATCATGTTGTTTTGGAAAATTCGGTGACTATTGGATTGCAGCCTATTGATATGATGTCTGAACATTCCCGAGTCAGATGTAGCCCCTAGTTTCATTCCATCTGGTTAGAAATTGTAGCAGTAATAGTATCTTGCTGATGTACCATCCAGAAGTCTCATCACGACCTGCCCACTGTTCATCCCGTAGTATCTTGCTATTGGGTCTGTAATCTGAATCCCGGGGAGCTGCATCATAGATAATTTCATATCATCATAATACAAAGCATAGGTAGGAATAGTGATATGAGTAGGTATCTATGGTGCAAGGAATCTGTTTCTTTTTCTAATCACAGAGCAGAGCCTTGTTATTAGAAATGTAAAGATTGATAAAAGTAAGTGAAAGGCCGAACTCAACCTTGAACATCATGAAATTATAAAACCGGTTGCCTAGAAGGGTCTATAACGAAAACATTGGACCATGAGAGGGCCCAGGAAGTGCCATTGCTACTGGAAGCCACCCCTAGTTTCACCCTTGGTCAGTAATGTTTCATTGTCAACGTGAATGTTATGGCAGAATAGCCTCTATTGTCAACAGTAGTGCCTCCAGTAGATTTTTTCTACCAGAGTAGCACACTAAAGAGAACTACTTTAATTTTTCAATTCACTAATCAGAGCATTTCCTGTTGATTTTTTAAACTGTACAGATTGTTGAATGCTTGACAACATCTGCTAGATCCTACTGAATCACACTAGTAGCATATTGAACCGTCGTAAATCACCCCTGCATCTTACAATTGAAATTAGAGTAATAGTTCAGTTTATTCAAAGTGCAGTGCATTATACAGCGCCTTGGAATAGAAGTCAGAATGTTAATTTATTTGGGCATTAGAAATCAAACTGAATCACACTAAAAATGTAAATGCTCATAATTTATTCACTCATAGTGATGTTCATTTTACAATTAAAATTGCTTTCTTAATCATACTGTTTTGGAAAATTCAGTTACTACTGGATTCCTGTCTATTGATGTCTGAACATTCCCGAGTCAGATGTAGCCCCTAATTTCGTTCCATCTTGATAGAATTTGTAGCAGTAATATTCTTGATGGGGTGTATCATATCTGTAAAGAATATAAGAGATGTGTGTAGTTGCAGCATCACTTATTGTTGTGATGTACAAGGAAGTTCAGGCGTTGGCTTGTGTGAATTTATATTCTAGTCCATTATCTTAGCAGTAATAGTTCCTGAGTTGTGTGTAGTTGATGTACAAGGTAGTCAGTGCATTTCCTGTTGATTTTTTAAAATTGTACAGTTTGTTGATTGCTTGAGAACATCTATTTATTCGATGGCTTCGTGGTCATTGCAGGGAGTAGTACATTGGGAAGATTGCGTTGTTCTTGATCTTTGATACTGTGAAGAATGTCAGATGAAGATAGGAGGTGGATGCGCCAGATTTACTTCTGAGTGGCAAACAGGATTCAAGATTCAATGAGAGATTTTGACACACCCATCTATTTTAATTGGTTAAGTTGTTGGACTCTTTTGCCATTGAGTTCTAAGGTTCCTATCTGCTGGAATTGGAAAACTCTGAGCATACATTTTCATTTGCAATGAATTGCTCATCGTTGCATCTTAGGTCAATCTACTAAAGCATAATTATTTCTAAAATTGATTGTTGCTTGTTTTGCTCTACTAAAAGCTTCATAGGCTTATTGCTATTTTAAATTTTGTTCCTCTACTTAATTTATTCAGCTTAAATTAAAAGTTTCGCTTTGTATTAAAAAATTAATTACCTGCTTGCTGATTCTACTGTCATATATTACGAAGCATGGCCTACTTTTGGAAAAGGTGGCTGCAGCATGGAGTGATACACTAGAATACTAGTGCTGACGATGGTATTGTACTGCTGCCACTTTAAAGTAATGTGCAGAGAGTATAGACACTGTGCAGCAGATGATTCATTGCAGTCCTCAGTGATTGTTGGCAATAGATAATTTCACTATTTAATGCTGTTTGGAATTCTAATTTGCAACATCATTGGCCTGCTCTCAACTCCTTTGGGAACTCTGCCACTCCTGTAGAGATTATTGGTTCCATTGAAACCATGTCATGAGAAATTCCCTGAACCTGTGTTACTCTAAATGCACCAGATCAATTGCCTTACATACCAAAGTTGTTGGCCAAGTTTTTTTCAGGTTTATGATCTTGTAATTCAACTATGCTGATGTTTTGTTGTGTACTGCAGAAACCGTAGAGTGAGCGAGCAGAAACCATACAGTGAGTGAGCAGGGAGAAGAAGGTAGAGGATGCTGACCGTTGGATTTGATAATGGCAAGAAGCTTGTTGGTGGTGTGTCACCGTTCTCTTTCTAGTACTAGTAGTTAATATACTATGAGACTATGAGTTATAGGTACTTGTCTTTGTAATTTGAGCACCAGACTTTGAAAGGCTTGCCTGTGGACTCAGAAACAGCACCTGTAGACGAATTTTATAGTTGCTGAATTTTATAGCATTGCTGGTGTGACTATGCATTGGAGAAATAACAATGCTATTTGGATGCATCCAATGTTAATGTGTGTTGTCATTGTTAATGTACTAATTTGATATTGGTAGGGTTGCTTGGATACATCGACGTTTGAAGGCAAATTTCATAGTGCTTTTAAAAGGTATTGGAGGCAGCTAGAAAATGCCTTCAAATGTTGATATTAAAAAGCATTTTGAAAAACGCCTCAAAAGACCTTTTACTTCGAGCTATTGGCGGCATTTTAAAAAATGCCTTAAAAAGTCTTTGAAGGCATTTTGATCACTTTTGGAGGCATTTTTAAACACCTTGTATTATGAGTCATGTTGTAGTGATCCTGACCATAACTTTGGTGTCGGACAGACTAAATCTAATTTCTAAAATATAGCATCATACGGTAAATCTAGAACAATAAACATAGTTGATTTAGAGCTCAAAATGCTTCAGACTTATTGACGCACACACAATCTATACATATTATGCTTCAAAAGATTCTAGAAAAATTGAACGAAACAAAAACCAAATCCTTTTAGTCAACCAAATTGGCCACCACAATCCACAATAGACTATGTGGTTCTTTTCCCATGGAGAACCACACAAAAGATTCTAGCTTTGACGTGGGAATGAACTGGTCTCTTCTTTACCTAGCAAGCACGAGTAGTTTGGGCTAAGCCGAGGGGAACCCAGGTCAGGGTGCATTGGGCGACATCATGGTGCGATGCTGGGAGGTGGCGCCATGGTAGGTTCATGCGGTTTCTTTGTGTCTTGTGGTAGCGGGTGGCCTGGTGGATTGGCCTAACACCTGTGCTGGCCCACATAGTACAAACATGGAGGGAGCCGACAACTCCGACACTCCTCCACGTGGAAGATGATGCTCCCGGGAATCTCCGAGGAAACTCCGCTAACTTGCCCTCTCTCACTCCCTACTTAGACTAGCTAGAAGCTAGGTAGTGGTTCCACTCCTCCTCTTCTAAGTGTCACTTGTGGAAAAGTGTAGAAAGAATGGATGGAAGGAAAGAGAATGGTGTAGACTATGATGTTCTTGTGTGGAGCCTCTGCTTCTTCTTTTATAGTGAGTGGAGGTCGGTTGGAGGGGAATATTCCTGAATCCACAGCGCACCACCCTCCCTAGGCCATTAATCTGCCGACACCTGCAAGCTAGGCCCGGGGGGCCACCCGACAGGGGCGGTCGCCCCCCTGTGGGGCCACCTTCCAACCGACTTTGGCTGGTCGGTTGTTGGCTGGGTGTTCGTATATCTTAGCATAAGCAGTTAATTTCGCAAGCGCATGAAGTACCATTATAGCTTTCACCTGGGAGTATTCCAAGGTATCGTAATTTCCATGGGGAACGTGAAGTGTTCTAATCTAAAGCCAGGTAGTCCAAGAGTGGTGATGAAAGGGTAGACAGGTTCTTGGATAGTTGAGCTAGGTTGTCTAAATAACTGAGCAAAGAGCAATCGCTAAAGTATCTACTTCGGGCGCCTGGGACAAACCAACTCACAAGAGCAGGCGAGTCCACTCCTAGGCCCTACAGAGCAGAACTAACGTGGTGCAATACGTAGGCCGGACAGGGCTATCACCACCTGTCGGCTACCATTGCGATGAAGGGTTATGAGGATGCTACGCTAGCCGGAAAACAAAATTTTCGACCTCACAAACCAAGATCTGCTGCTAGTTATAGGTTATGGGATTACCACTAGACGCGCAGGTGCAGCGGAAGCGACTCGATGTAGTCGAACACATCGCAGCAGTGCAGTGCAGTTGCATGGTCGTCCGTCCGTCAATCCCTCTCGTGCTGTTCGTCCTTGTGCTCCAGATGCAGCACCTCCGAGGTATCCCACACGTACGGGAAGAAGCGTTGCGCCTCCTGACAGCTAGGTCCGCGAGGAGCGAAGGCGTGAGCGTGGAGAGGGCGACGGCGGCTGCCAAAAGGAGTGGATCATCTGGTCGCGCCCCTCCCCTTGCTTATATAGGCGTTCCTAAGGTGCTCCCGAGTTGGAGGCCCATTAGAAACCCTAATCCCTTTCCAACTCGGGTCCAACCCGAATTGGGCTTCTAGCCCCTTAAGCGTGCGACCCTTTGGGTTCACGCACACATAGACATGGCCCGAGTACACCTACTCGCCCAATAGTTGACAGTGGCCTCTAGCAAGATGTGAAAACTCCTATGGATACGCAAAGATCATATCAGACGAACCACCATAGCCCACATACAAGTTATTCCCTTGCCTCACGATATTTGGTCCAACTCTTGGGTTAACACTTAACCCAAGCACGGCCATGCATTTGTTGATCCAATCACTTGAGTGATCCAGTGATATCTCTCTTACATAGAGAGGGGCAAATTCCATCTTGATTGTCTATGTCTCAAAGCATGTTTCCCAACAAACCCGAAGACTATCTTTATAACTACCCAGTTACGGAGTAGCGTTTGACTATCCCTAAGTAGGTCGTTTCACATCTTGATTACATACGACAATCTCAGGTCTAGGGACATAACGTACGTGATGTGTAAAGAGATAATAATAAGAACATCTCATGTCGGGTCTGTCCAGCCTACATGTCATGCATGTGCCCACATTATTAGTTTGACATCTCTATGTCTATGACTTGTGAAACATAATCATCAACTAATAATGTGCTGATCTAATATTCATGTGCGCTGTTACACGAACTCCGATCAGGGACAACATTTGAATAACCATACAAGTAAAAGAGTTTCACAAACAATTCACATAATTGCCAATTGATACAAGTTGTCTTCAATGGATATTCAATGAACATATCATGGATACAATCAGAATATCATCATCTCTATGATTACCTCTAGGGCATACTCCAACAATCTCCCACTTGCACTAGAGTTAATCTCTAAGATATCTAATACCCATAGACCTCATGTGCGCCTCATGCTTAGGCTGTGGAAGAGCCTTTGTCAAAGGATCTGCTACATTCAAATCCGTATGTATCTTGCACATCTTAATCTCATCTCGCTTAACGAACTCTCGAATGAGGTGAAATTTCCGCAGTACATGTTTGTTCTTCTGGTGATCCCTTGGCTACTTAGCCTGCGCTATCGCCCCATTGTTGTCACAATGTAGATTCAATGGGCTAGACGCATTCAGAAACACACCAAGTTCAATGAGGAACCTCCTCATCCAAACACCTTCCTTTGCAGCTCCAGAGGCTGCAATGTACTCGGCTTCTACTGTAGAATCGGTCACAGTCTCTTGCTTGGAACTTTCCAGCTCACTGCACCACCATTTATTTTGAACACATAACCTGATTGAGATTGTGAATCATCCGTGTCAGTTTGGAAGCTAGCATCGGTGTAACCATTTACAACGAGCTCCTCCTCACCTCCATAGATTAGGAACACATTTTTAGTCCTTCTTAAGTACTTAAGAATGTTTTTAACAAGCGTCCAGTGACTCTCACCAGGATTTGCTTGATATCTGCTCACAACACTTAGAGCATATGAAACATCTGGGCGAGTACATATCATGGAGTACATTATGGAACCAACGGCCGAAGCATATGGAACCTTACTCATGCGCTTTCGTTCATCAGGTGTCTGAGGACACTGTTTATCGCTGAAGCGCATACCATGTGACATAGGTAAGAACCCTTTCTTGGACTGTTCCATGTTGAACCGTTTCAACACCTTGTCAATGTATGTATCTTGGCTTAATCCTATTAGCCTCCTTGACCTATCTCCATAGATCTTAATGCCCAAAATGTATGCTGCTTCTCCTAAATCCTTCATAGAAAAACTATTATTCAGTGAAGTCTTTACGGATTGCAACAATGGAATGTCATTCCCAATCAATAATATGTCATCCACATACAAGATTAGAAATACAACAGCGCTCCCACTTTCCTTCTTGTAAACACAAGGTTCTTCTTCATTCTGACGGAAACCAAACCCTTTGACAACCTCATCAAAATGAATGTTCCAACTCCGAGATGCTTGCTTTAACCCATAAATGGATTTCTTAAGCTTGCATATTTTTCTAGCATTATTAGGATCAACAAAACCTTCGGGCTGTATCATATACCGTCCTCTTCCAAATTTCCATATAGATAGCCTGTTTTAACATCCATCTGCCAGATCTCATAATCGAAATAAGCAGCTATTGCTAGAATGATCCGGATAGATTTAAGCGTCGCTACCAGCGAGAAAGTCTCGTCGTAGTCAATTCCTTGAACTTGCCGAAAACCCTTTGCGACAAGTCGAGCTTTATAGACGTGAACATTTCCATCCATATCCCTTTTCTTTTTATAGATCCATTTGCACTCGATAGGTTTAACCCCATCAAGCCAGTCAACCAAGTTCCAAACTTGATTATCTCCTATGGAATCTATTTCGGATCTTATGGCACTTTGCCATTTCTCGGAATCTGGGTCCGTCATAGCTTCCGCGTAAGTTGCAAGTTCGTCATCATCTAACAATAACAGATCCCCACGCAACTCATGGATTCTTGCTGATCTTCGTGGTTGTGGTGGTGTTTCTATTGCCACAGGTTCCTCAACTTGTTCTGCTACATTAGCATCACTAGCAGAGTCATTCTATATTGGCTGATCCTGAACCTCTTCAAGATACACCTTTTGTCCACTCTTCTCTCTTTTGAGAAATTCTTTCTCTAAGAAAACACCGTTTCGAGCAACAAACACTTTGCCCTCTGATCGATTGTAGAAATAATACCCTAAAGTTTCCTTTGGATATCCCACGAAAAAACACTTGTCTGACTTGGGTGTGAGCTTATCTGATATAAGCCTTTCGACATAAACTTCACAACCCCAAATTTTTAGAAAAGACAAACAGGGACTCTTACCAGTCCACATCTCATATGGTGTCTTAACTACGGACTTAGACGGTACCCTATTTAATGTGAAAGCGGCTATTTCTAGAGCGTATCCCCAAAACAATAAAGGTAGGTCCGACTAGCTCATCATAGACCGAACCATGTCCAACAAGGTCCGATTACGTCGCTCAGACACGCCGTTTCTCTAAGGCATTCTAGGTGGCGTAAGCTGTGGAACAATTCCACAACTCTTTAGATGATTGCTAAACTCGTGGCTCAAATATTCTCCTCCACGATCAGATCGCAAGGCCTTAATTTTCTTGCCGCGTTGATTCTCTACTTCATTCTGAAATTCTTTGAACTTTTCAAATGTTTCAGACTTATGTTTCATTAAGTACATAGCCATATCTACTGAAATCATCAGTGAACATTATGAAGTATTGGAATCCACCTCTAGCTGTCGTACTCATTGGTCCACATACATCAGTATGTACAAGTTCCAACAAGTCATTCGCCCTCTCAGGAAAACCTGTGCAAGGCGTCTTGGTCATCTTGCCTAGCAGGCATGCCTCACATGTCTCGTATGATTCAAAATCAAACGAAGTTAGAAGCCCATCAGAATGGAGCCTCTTCATGCGATTCTCACTTATATGACCTAAATGACAATGCCACGTATATGTAGGACTTAACTCATTAAGCTGAGGCCTTTTAGCACTAACATTACAGACAGGTGTATCATCAAGATTTAAAATAAATAACCCATTCACAATGGATGCAAAAGCCACAAACATATCATTCTTAGAGATTACACAACCATTGTCTTTACTCGCAAATGAATAACCATTATTCAATTCCAAAATAAATCCTGAAGGTAGGTGTAGTTGCATCGTCCCGACGTTCAACGCAGCAACTCTTGCATCATTGCCCACGCGGAAATCAATTTCTCCTTTTTCCACGCTTCTACTTCTTATCATTCCTTGCATCGTATTGCAAATATGAGCAACCGATCCGGTATCAAATACCCAAGAATTAATATAAGAGTTAGCGAGGAAAATGTCCATAATATAAACAACATGTGTATGAGTAGCGGGAGTACCTTTACCACCACCATCCTTCTTTAAGGACGCCAAGTACAACTTGCAGTTCCTCTTCCAGTGACCTTTCCCCTTACAATGAAAGCACTCTTCATCAGAAGATGGTCCAGCCTTGGGCACAGGTGGGTTTGGCTTAGAGATCTCATCTTTAGCCTTGCCCTTCTTCTTCTTCTTCCAAGCATTGCCCTTCTTTCTCTTAAAGTTAGGCTTGTTTTGGACCGCCAACACTTGGCTAGTGCCAGCACCTTTCTTGATGCCAGCCTCTGCTGTTTTCAGCATGCCACACAGCTCATTCAAGCCCTTCTCCACCCCATGCATATGGTAGTTCGAGATGAAGTTTGCATAGCTGGGTGGAAGAGACGAGAGAATGAAATTAGTAGCCAACTCTTGGCCAATTGGGAAGCCCAGCTTCTCCAACCTCTGAGTCTAACCAACCATTTTCATCACATGTGGGCCAACTGATGCGCCCTCTGCTAGCTTGGTCTCGACAAGAGCCTTTGAGACATTGAACCTTTCAGTCCTAGCTTGAGTCTGGAACGTTTCCTCAAGCGCCACGATCATATCATACGCTGCATGGTTGTTATCAAACTGCATCTGCAGATCTGGTTCCATGCAAGCAAGCATAAGGTAGCTCACTTCGAGATCAGCATCACATGCTTTCTTGTAAGCATTTTTCTCAGTAGCAGATGCATTATCAGCAGGTTCTTCTGGTAATGGGGTGTCTAGAACATCTTCTTTTTCTCAGCCCTGAGAACAATTCTCAGGTTGCGGATCCAATCCGCATAGTTTGTTCCATTCAACTTATCTTTCTCAAGTATTGAACGCAAAGTAAATGGTTGTTTGCTAGACGCCATTGATCTACAACAAAAGTAATGCAAAATACTAAGACAATGTATCCAAGATAGAGTAAATCATATTAAACTCTTAATAGAATCTACTCCCACTAAAATCAATATCCCTCAATTGAAACTTAATGATTCAAGACCCACAACTAACAAATCGACTAGTGAGCTTTAGCATCACCGCTAGAAGACATGGTAGATCGGTAAGCAACTCCTTGCTAATCATATCACATATGACTCTTGTTGTTGGGTAGCATCTCTATGCTTGTGTTGCCAACGACCTGTGCTCCAAGGTCCCTAACCGTTAGGATGACCTTGTTCAAGTAACCAACCCTTCTGCAGTAAGTATCCGATACGAACCTGCCTCGAGGAAAATCAGTGGCACCCTAATTTCATAGACCTACCACCGATTATACAAGACATATTACAGTGCAAGGTTTGGGGGAGCATTAACCTTAAACATTGCTGAGGGATCGTTCTACTTACTACCGCCCGAATGTAGACAAAAACATTATGGTACGTGAAAATAGAACATAGTAAGAACGACATTAACACAGATATGATTTGGTATAGCCCATTGTTCCTGTGGGGATCTCCATCTCCATCGATCTGTTCATCATGGTGATCTCCATCTCCATGATCCATGTATGCCATCCTTCAGTGATGAATCCACCAAGACTATCTATCACTAACGCAGCGAAATAAAATTACATAGTCATGGATAGGATCATCACAGATTGGCACGCAGGCCATTGCAATAATTTTGACAATATCTATGTGGCTCCAGCCCATATTGTCATCCTCATGACGTGCAAGCCGAATTAATTACATACATGCATCACATACACATAAGGGCTATACCAATCTTGAATTCTTACAAAACAGAGTTAACCGATTCCAATGTTTAATCTTAAATCGTGAAAAACTCAATCTTCCAAGCCGTTTTTGGCAAATCTAAATTCAGCAATATCGCCATAGGCTATTTTCTCTCTCTTCAAAATTTCGTTGGCTACAGTTTTCGTTTAAGAATCGTCTCAATCCGAGTTACGGATCAAAAGTTATGGCTGTTTTACCGAACAGCACTCTTCTCGGCAACCCGGCGCCCGGCGGCTGATCTAATCTGCCACCGCCGCGCATCATATGCGCTCGACACTTGACCTAGGGTTCAATTCGATCAATCTGATTGATCTCTATCTCGCCATGATTGGATTTACATGTATCACTTAACTCGGATGGCGGAATTCTGACCGGTACGAGTAGATCGTTACAAGACCAACGTGGCAAGACCATGAACCAAGATCAGAGACTCATCTACAACTGCACATATCACCATATGCACACACCAGAACCTATAACGAGGCAGTAACCGCTCTGATACCACTGAAGGGTTATGAGGATGCTACGCTAGCCGGAAAACAAAATTTTCGACCTCATAAACCAGGATCTACTGCTAGTTACAGGTTACGGGATTACCACTAGACACGCAGGTGCAGTGGAAGCGACTCGATGTAGTTGAACGCATCGCAGCAGTGCAGTGCAGTTGTGTGGTCGTCCGTCTGTCAATCCCTCTCGTGTGGTTCGTCCTTGTGCTCCAGATGCAGCACCTCCGAGGTATCCCACACGTACGGGAAGAAGCATTGCGCCTCCGGACTGCTAGGTCCACGAGGAGTGAAGGCGTGAGCATGGAGAGGCGACGGCGGCTGCCAAAAGGCATGGATCATCTGGCCGCGCCCCTCCCCTTGCTTATATAGGCGTCCCTAAGGTGCTCCCGAGTTGGAGGCCCATTAGAAACCCTAATCCCTTTCCAACTCGGGTCCAACCCGAATTGGGCTTCTAGCCCCTTAAGCGTGCGACCCTTTGGGTTCACGCACACATAGACTTGGCCCGAGTACACCTACTCCCTCAATAGTTGATAGTGGCCTCTAGCAAGATGTGACAACTCCTATGCATACGCAAAGATCATATCAGACGAACCACCATAGCCCACATACAAGTTATTCCCTTGCCTCACGATATTTGGTCCAACTCTTGGGTTAACACTTAACCCAAGCACGGCCATGCATTTGTTGATCCAATCACTTAAGTGATCCAATGATATCTCTCTTACATAGAGAGGGGCAAATTCCACCTTGATTGTCTATATCTCAAAGCATGTTTCCCAACAAACCCGAAGACTATCTTTATAACTACCCAGTTACGGAGTAGCGTTTGACAATCCCTAAGTAGGTCATTTCACATCTTGATTACATACGACAATCTCAGGTCTAGGGACATAATGTACGTGACGTGTAAAGAGATAATAATAAGAACATCTCACGTCGGGTCTGTCCAGCCTACATGTCATACATGTGCCCACATTATTAGTTTGACATCTCTATGTCTATGACTTGTGAAACATAGTCATCAACTAATAATGTGCTGATCTAATATTCATGTCTTATTTGTTACACGAACTCCGATCGGGGACAACATTTGAATAACCATACAAGTAAAAGAGTTTCACAAACAATTCACATAATTGCCAATCGATACAAGTTGTCTTCAATGGATATTCAATGAACATATCATGGATACAATTAGAATATCATCATCTCTATGATTACCTCTAGGGCATACTCCCAACATGCGATCCGTTGAACTGAATGCAAACCAAGGTAATTACTAGCCTAGACCCCATGTCTACACTATTAATTACTACTCTACCCGTTAACAAAGTAGATGCACTCACACTAAATATATACTACGCAGTAAATAAATACTGAATAGTAAATACTAAGTAATAAGCAAGGAACCAGTAAATACTTTAATAATATAACTGAATGCTCAATTAAATATTCGAACCTGAGCTGAATTTACAAGACCTGGAGAGGTAGAAGGTAGGAGAGACTCCGACAAGCCTGGCTGTTCTCCCGAACTCCCTCTCTACAACTGGAGGAGAGAATCCTCCAGAGGGACACTACTACCAAGAATGAATAGTGTAATATGTGTAGGTGTGTTGAATGAGAGGGAGTGAGGTGGTATTTATAGTAGAGAGGTGGAGTAGGGGCTACTCCAAGTAGGGAGGTGGAGTAGGGGCTACTCCACCGCCACATCATCGATCCGTGTGCCTCTCATCCTCCACCATTGAATGAACCGACCTTCAAACCGTCTTAGATGGACGCCTGGGATTAATCACCACGTGGGAAGCATGCAGGGAGTCGGTGGAGCGAAGCTGAGCTTTGGAGCTCACAAGGGGGGATCGGCCAATCCCCGTTTGACACCCCTGGCCCACCTGCTACCTCCGGTGGGTGTCCCTACGTGTCATAGAGTGTGTCTCATGTGTTGGTTATTTTCTTGTCATGTCGGTTCCTTCGTTGTGGGCCCATGGATCCATGTGACTTCATCTTTCACTGTTGAGAGGAAACCCACTTGTGATCCAAGGGTGGAACTTGACTTGGGAGTGCTTCTCCTGGATCATGCCGGCTTGCGGGGCCTAGGCCCACATTTGAGGGATCGGCCAATCCCCTCTATGTGGCCCCGGTGTGTCGGCTTTTGCACACTTGCCTCTTAAAGCCATGGAATTGAGGTTGGTGCTTGTCAACTTGTTGATTGATCATTTCTTGCTTTGTTGCTACTTCTTCCCTTTTATGCTTCTCGACCCTAAAAAGTATTCATTCTAGTGCATGCAACCAAATTATGACATGTACATGTGGAACCAAGTTAATTGTACCTATGTCACTACTTGTTTGGTGGTTTCCTTCCAGAAAGAATGTTTTGTTAACGGTTTTGATGGGGTAAATATAGGGTATAACTACCGTCAACACTGGGCCTGGGCCTTGGTGCTTTGGTGGGTTTTTCTCATACGTGTCCCGAAGGCCTATTTTCTCATTTTCCTTCTTGTTTTGTTTTGGGCCAAAATATATTTTGGTACTTTATAATTCTTTTCTTCATATTTGGCCCATGACACATATGTTTTTATGAACAACTTGCAAAACAAGTGAATGCACCAAAACTATGGAATGAGTTAGTTTAAAACTCCTATTTCTAGTGGTTTTGGTGATTCCTATACTATTGTTGGTGGGGTTTGAAATGAGTTAAGGACCACCAACATGGGCATACTTGCATCACATATATTGCTAAGTCAAAAACCAAACCACAAGGAGATACAAGTCATACACTTTGATTGAGACGTGCAAGTGTGTGGAATAAGAGATTCTTTCTAATTCTAAGTATTTTTGGTACTGCATTGTATCATGACTCCCTTTTTGGTGGATGAATGCCTTTTGGAGAATATGAGCTAAGATGTTTATTTTTTTTTTGAACGGGGATTTTGGAGTTCCTGTTATTTTATTGGCTGGACTTTTGTCCATTTTTTCTCTCGTGACCCTTGGCATGGATGCTTTGTTTTTTCGCATGCCTCCTGGCATGGATGCTTTCTTCTTTTTTTCTCTCATGCCCCTTGGAATGGGTTCTTTTAGCATAGCTCATATCTCTCCTCCTGGCATATGAGAACTCTGAATAGAGAGATGTCATGATAGAATGGATAGAGTAATTATTTGGTGGACGGAAGGGGGAGCTCAGGTTACAAAGCATGGTGAACAAGGAGAGAAGGTAGAGAAGAAAGAGAAAAAAGGGGCGATGTGAGGCCTTGGTCGTCCTTGTTCTCCTCCTCCGGATGGGCGGTGGAGTTGGTGGTGAAGTACAAGATGGGCATCAAAGTCTTGGCCTCTCTGCGCATTGGAGCAATGTGGTCAGCCATGCCTTGACTCCTATTGTTCGTACCTCAAAAAATTGGTGCAACCGTGCACCGCAATTCACGTAGAGAGAGGGGAGTGGTTGCCACAATGGATTTAACCCCTAGAACTGTGGGTTAGGCAGCACAGTGCATCAGATTTACCGTTGTCACATTCGACTGTACCTAGGTGCCATGTCGCAGTAGATGGGCCAGCCATTGTGCATGGTTTGTGCCCGAGCTTCGTCACTTGGGCGGCGGTGGTTTGCACCGGAGCATCCCCGCTCTGAGATGATGAGGTAAGAGGTGATGTCATGCCTGCTTAGGTGAGACGGAAGGTGCACCTGAGCGGGCTAGCTTCCCGTGGTCCCACGAGCAGGCCCTGGCGAGGCGGAGATGGCTCCTTCTAGTCTTGGGCCTTTTGCTAAGGCCTATAGAGGGGAAAGAAAGTCTCATTAGTGGGCTTGGTTCACTGGACTCATTAGTTAGAGTCTTCATGTATTTCAAAGAATTATTAGCCATCTTTTGGGGATACCCGATATATTTATCCCCGACGGTTGTGGTCCTCACTGTGCCAATGGCGCACTGGAGGATGAGGAGGGAGAAACCTCACGCCTTTGCCCCTACCAGGGCTTGGCACCCTGGGCCCGTGCATGGTTAGAGCTATTTCCAGAGGAGTTGTCACTGGTTCCTCCCACCAGTGGGGCACGCGCGTCGTAGCGGTCCCTGTTGGCGGTGACCATCGTCTGGGATGGCCGTGAGATGGCAGCACAGCGTTGGGGCGCCAAGCTTTTGGCTTGCTATTCAAGGGCAACATGAAGGAGCTGCCTTGCCTCATTTAGCTGCTCGTTGGTCTTCAGGTTGGGCGTGTCGAAGATGTCCTCCAGGTAGCAGGCGGTGCCCACCATGTTGTACGCCGTGCGAAAGAAGCAGAGGGCGCTGGGAGCCCCGTGTGAGCATCGTCATCAGCACCAAGGGTGACCTGGCTTGGAGTTATGGAGGGTCCTACCCTTGGCGCTCGAGCCCTACCTCGGTGGCCTCCAAGTCCACCTGTCGAGCTCGCAAGTGCTCGTCCTTCCCCCAAAGGTAGAGTGCGTGGATGCGGGGACTAAGGTCCGGTGGCAGGGCAACCTCACCGTCGACGTAGAAGCACCAGTGGCGAAGCTAGAGCAAATGAGTGGGGGGTGCCTAACTTCATCAAGACTATAATGACTTATATGACGTTCAAACAAATGGTATAGCTAATTCATGATTTTTATCATCAAAATTCAACTTCCAATGTTGGCAATGTGATTTTGGTCAAAATATGAGTAAATCGGCAGGGAAAAGGGCAATAACACTCAGTCACTCATCATTTATAACAAATAAAAATACAACACTGATCACTGCAGTGTATTCATTGAAAGAATGCCAAAATGTAGAATTATCCATTGAAAAAGATGCATTTGTGTTACCTCTTAGAGATCATTGTACGCCCTTTTCCTTCGGTGGTCATGAAATGACAAACCACATCCTATGATTCATTCATAATCAAATTGTAATTCATAATTTGAAGTAAAAATAATAGTGCGATGAACAAGAACAAAGAAACACTCGCACACAGGCGGAGGAGGAGCGCTGACCATGGACCACGGACGGGGAATAGGTGAGCGGCGGCCAGCCGGCGGCCAACGAGGCCGCGATCGAGTACTGAGCGTGGGCGGCTTCGATTCTTGATTCGCTAGGAACGGTGGAAGCTGAGGCACATCGTGGGATCGCAGTTTTGAATGGGAATGGAGGTAGGCGAGCAGTCACGCAATGCCGCGATTTCCTACCAGAACTGACGCTTGGGCTGGAACTTGGAATGAAACAATGCAACATGGGTTTCTTGTGCAGAGGGGTGCCTCATCTTGGGCTGTGGGGGTGCCTATATGGCCAAATTTCCTAGTCCTTAGTTTTTTTTCCAATTCTGGGGGGTGCATAGGCACCCACGGCCAACAACTGGGCTTCGCCCTGCACATGCACAGCGGGATGCAGCGGTCGATGATGTCAGATTTGTACTTTGTGCCATCCCATGAGAAGATTTCGAGGAAGGCGCACAGCGAGGGGACATCAGCCCCCACCATGCCGAAGAGGATGGCGCTGCATGGCGCCTTGCGACTGATGAGGTGTTGCAGCTCTAGCTAGAAGAACACTGCCGTATTCTAGATCTGACGGTAGATCCGGAAGGTAGGACGAAAAAGTGGTCCGACGGTGGGAGGACCTTGTCGGTAGTGACCTGGTGGACATTTGCCAACATATAGAACATCTGGTGGCATTCTGACAACGTTGGGTTCTGACCTGGGCTGCGGCCGATCTAACGAGCCAGGACCTCGAGATCTGCTCCTAGGAGGCCCGACGGAGCAAGCAGAGCAGGCGGCGTTGGGAGCTCGCTGCTCACCAGCGTAGCATTGCCGAGGGGTGGAGCTTTGCCATAGCAGTCGGCAATGTAAGCAATGGTCTCAAAGTTGAGGACCTAGCCCAGAGCGAAAGCGCCGGCTGTGACGGAGAACTGGCCGTGGAAGCGAACGCCGCTGTCTAGGGCGGCACCGCTTGATTCGACGGAGTGACGGTGTCTCCGGCCACTGTAGTGCTTAAATCGCACTGGACACTGCCCCCTACCTGGTGCGTTCAGCTATCGCAGGGTCAAAACCGTGGCAAACATTGTTCGAATCTGGTGCCCGAGCCTTAGGTGGAGATAGGGACTTAGCCTATATCACTGGCATCATTTGACCCCCGACCAATTTCAACAAATCAGTAGAGAATTAAGGTTTATCCCCGTTCATCAATAGTGTTAACCCTATTGTGTTAATGTAATGACCCTGATGAGCTTGGTAGCTAGATTCTCCACTGGGTGGATCTGAAGGCCGAGGCGGAGCCAAGGGTCAGGTCTAGGCACCCGTCGGTCGGGCGTCCAGGGCTTGGGTTATCCCTAAGCACCAAGCAGAGGCGTGGGAGTGCTTGAGCATGGCCCTCTTTCTTGGTCAGAGGGTGCACATGAGTGCACCAATGGGTAGCCCCCAAGCTCTCGAGCGATCCTAGAGGGGTCGGTCGGGGGGTCTCTCGCTCGGGAAAAGTTGGCCCAAGGATTAACATACTCATATGTTAGGAACTCGACACTGCCCATTTCCACCTAGATCTAATCATAAAACGTAGCTCCTGGCAACTAAGTTGCCTCACCGAAGAAAGCAAGAAGTATATGGGGCCTCCAGCTATCACAAAAGGGTCTCCTTGCAAAGGTCTACAACTTCGTACTTTACTGCTTTTTTGAATTTTTCAGATGACCTGGAATAGAGAAACGACAGAAACCAAACTTGTAGTACTTGAAAAGGTCTACAACTTTGTAGTTTACTACTTTATATTTGAAATCATTTAGATTTTAGTTTTTTTTTTAAAATTTCTCAAATGACCTCCTTGGATGGAGAAAATATCTAAACCAAAGTTTAGTACTCAAATAGATCCAAATTTTTTGAATTCAACCTCTTTTATTTGAATTTATTTAGAGTCACAAATATGCTTTATAATATTCATTAAAATGGATATAAAAGAAGTGTATTAGCCACTTAGTCACAAGTAACCCTAAGGTGCAGTGGTAAGGAAGCATCGCCATCCTTAAGTTTATCCCTGCGGCTGCACACGCGCGCATTTCACGCATAAATTGCATGTCATTTAATTCAACTAAGTTTTTAGTTTTTGCCGCCCAATTGGGCTGTGTGCTCTGTTTTTTTCTCTTTTTTCCTCTCTCTTTTTTGCAGTTTAGTTTTTGCTGCGCTGGAGACAGTGTTTGTAATTATTTTGTTTCCTTTTTATTCTACTAGTAAAATCTCAGCAAAACTTTTGCTTACCTTTCCAAAAAATCCTTAAATTGAAATTTGCAGCATATTCTTTTCGAACGAAGTATACTCTATACATATACATTTACAAATCTGAGCTATTTTCTAAATTTCTGAATTGTAGGTTCAATGTCCTTTGAGTGATGCCGACATGGAAATAGCAAAACATATCATGGCCAAGTGCGGTGGGCTTCCAAAGGTAATAGCCGCTACAGCCGCATGCTACAACTTGAACAAGGAGAACTTCTACTTGTTGAAGAATATAAATGCTTACTTTATGAGCCGATTGGAGTACGACATGCTGGGATTTTGTAGTTTAAGTGGTCTATTTTCTTGGATGCGCTCCTACCTGGAAACATGCGAGGATGAACTCAAGCCATGCATATTTTATTTACCAGTTTTCCCTATGGACCATAACATTAGACAGAGGCGTTTGGTGTGGCGGTGGATAGCAGAGGGTTACTCCAGGGATACATCCAGTGGTACTGCGCTTCAGAATGGAGAAAAACTGTCTGACAAGCTTGTCTCCAGGAGCATAATCCAGGAGCAGCCATCAAGCAAGCCTTCCATGTGCCGAGTAAATGGTTTCTTCCATGAGTACATCACCTCACGACCATTGGAAGATAACCTTGTCTTTGCACTGGAGGGGCCTTGCAAACTCAACTCGCAACGTGTGGGACAGCACCTCAGCATAAGGGGTAGCTGGGACAGGGACATGAATGTGTTTAGAGGCACTGATTTCTCACGGCTACGGTCTTTTACAGTTTTTGGCGAGTGCAAACCATTCAAGTTTGACTCTCCTGAAAGCAAAAATATGAGACATGTTCGGGTGCTGGACCTAGAGGACGCGTCAGGTGTGACAGATGATCATCTACAAGGCATCGTGGAGCTTCTTCCTCGCCTCAAGTTCCTATCCATACGAGGATGCGGAGAGATTACTCGTCTACCCAAGTCAGTAGGTGGCATGAGGCAGCTTCAGACTCTAGATGTCAGATACACTTCCGTAGCCACACTTCCAGAAGCTATCCTGAAGCTGCAGAAGCTCCAGTGCGTTCGTGCTGGTACCAGTCATGTAGCATGGGATGAAGGTGGAATCCTGGTCACATGCGAACCAACAGCATCAGGAGAAGAATCTGATGAAGTGGTATCAACAACACAAGCAGAAGGTTCTAGTTCTACAACGGCTGCAGCATCTTCAATGGCACCAGAAGATAGTTCTACAACAGCTGCACCACTAGCAATGGCACCGGCAGCGGCACCAACACGAGAGGCTAGTACAGCTGCTGCACCAAGGATAAGGATCAGGACTAATAAGGCTTCAGTACCTAGTTGTCTATCCAAGTTGTATTGTCGGCATAGGCCTGATAATACTAATGGGGGCGTTGAGGTTCCTCCAGGGATTGGAGACCAGCTGACGTCCTTGCATACTTTCGGCATTGCCAATGTCGAAGCTGGAAAGGCCACCGTTCTAAAAGAGCTCCATAAGCTTAGCCAATTGCATAGGCTTGGGATGTGTGGCATCAATCCGGACAACATTCATGAGTTCCTTTCTTCCATCTCAGGTCTCAGGCATCTAGAGTCCTTGACAGTGCGATTGGACAAGAACAGGCAGGGTTCCTTTGCCTCTCTGGATGGCAGCATCTCTGCGCCACCCAAGACCCTAAAGAGCCTGAAGCTGCATGGGCATTTGCGCATACGATCAGGCAGCTGGATCAAGAAGCTTGACCGCTTCCTCAGAAAATTTGATCTTGAGTTGATCGTCGAATCACAGCGCGATATGCACGTCGTCCTTGAGGAAGTGGGACATTCTGGGAAACATGTTCATCGTCTTTGCGTCAAGCCCATTCAAGATGGTGAGCACCTGTTGACGCGCATTAAGATAAAGGTTGACACATCAACGGACGAGAGGCAGCAAAACCGGCGTTCAAACGAGCGTCGGACGCGCCGCACAGGAGCGCCGGATGCGTCCGACGCCCGTCGGACGCGGTCCAGAGAGAGCTGTGGCGTGGCCGAGCGGCGGACGCCACACGTCGGACGCGCGGACTCAGCTCCGGACGCGTCCGACGGGCGTGTCTCGGGCCAAGTCGCGCGCACAACGGCGTCGGAAGCGGCCGAAGCCGGGCGCCGGACGCGGTCGGGCCGCGACAGACGCGGTCTAGAGGGCTTCTCGTGGGCGCGAGGCACCGGACGTGGGGTCGGGCGAGCGTCGGACGTGGCTGCCTCGCGCCGGACGCGGCACAGAAACCCTTCGCGCTGCGCGAGGGCGCCGGACGCACGCCCAGGACGTCGGACGCGTCCGGCGCCATGTCGGGCGAAAACTCCGTTACGAGTCGGTTTTTGGAAAGTTTTGGCTTGAGAAACGTGAGCAATGAGTTTTAGGATTGTCTCCTATTGGGATAAGACCACCCCCCTATATATATGAGGGGATCACGGCCGATTGATCCCATCTATCAATCGAATCATCAAACTACAACGAAACTATCTCCTTTGCCCCAATTCTCTCTTCAACCCCTCTAGTTGCTGTCCGGCGGCTCTCTCCGCGAGTTCCGTTGGCATCCTAGGCACCATCCGCTGGTCCTAGGAGATCCTCCACGTGCTCATCCCTGACGGATCCTTCCGGGAGCGAGTTCGGGAGCTTTTCCAGCCATCTACGAGCTCTACATCGGCTTACCGGTCTCTAGATCGGTTTTGCCGGTTACGCTTCGTCGGTGCCACGTTTGCAGGTCGCTTCAAGGCTACCTCGAGGGCGTCTAAAGCCCACGTGTGGTGTGTTTGGTGCCGGGAGCAAATCTTGGTGTCAACATACTTTTTGGCGACTCCGCTGGGGAAGACTAGGCGAAAGCTCAAGTTTTCCTCAAACGGTGACATGGGTTCAGGTGACGGTTCAACGCTGGACAAGAGCGATGTTCATAGCGGCAACATCATCCGACCTACCTCCGTAGATGAGCTATCTCCAGAGTTGAAGGCTCAACTAGATGCGAAGATGGCGGCTCTCACGCAGGCTTTCTTGGGGGCTGCGTGAAGGACCGTCAGGAGCGACTGATTCTGGAGCAAGAAACAAGCATTGAGAACTTCTTGGCATCATCATCAGAGGAAAAGGTAAACGATGAAACTGCCCCAAAATTTGATGATGGTCCTATTACGCAAGCTGAAGTAGCTAAGATGTTATTAGATCAAAATGTTGCTTTGTCTCAAGCTATTCAAGATTCGCATAATTTGTTAGAGGCTAAGATGTCTAAAGTTATGGGTAAAACAACCGATTCAGAAGATTCGGGTGTTTTGCCACAACCTGAGGTAGGTATGCCTCAAGGATTTTTTAAGAATCAATCATCTTTTGCTGATGCTAGTAAATTGAAATCGGCTTCATTCACTGGAACCGGTCATCCTGGAGCTAGCACGTCGGGTGGTGCTCCTAAATCGGGTCAATTGCGAACCGATCATAGGGCATCAAGGGCTTCGAAGGGGTACAATGTTATACCCAACCCACCGAAGTCTCCTAGTCAAATTCCCGATCTTGAGGGCAAAAACACTTCTAATTCTCCCCCTATCGATTTCAATGATGTATTGAATCGGTTCAGAGAGGATTTTACCAAGTCCCTCGTAGAAAGTCTAGGTGTACACTTGAAGACTGCTAAAAACATGTATACTAAGCCATATCCTTGTGCTTATGACTACATGAAGAATCCGGAAGGATGGAAGGTACCCGACTTTCAGAAATTTAATGGTGTTGGAAACAAAACCACTATGGAACATGTTAGTATGTATCTTGCTCAGTTAGGGGAAGCTAGTGCTCATGAGTACATGAAAATTCGTAATTTCCCTTTATCATTGACTGGTACTGCTTTTTCATGGTTTACTTCTTTAGCACCATGTTCTATTAATTTTTGGGCTCAATTAGAGGAAAAGTTTCATAATCATTTTTATACTGGAACTCAAGAAACTAGACTGGCACACCTTACTGCTGTTAGGCAATTGCGTGATGAAGCTTGTTTAGACTTTTTCAATAGGATTAGAGATTAAGAATAAGTGTTTTTATCTTAATATTTCTGAAAGAGACCTTGTTGATATATGCTTTAATGGTTTACACTCTAGAATTCGTGAGAAACTAGAGAATGTTCAGTTTACTAGCTTCAATCATCTCATTGAGAGGGCCGTTTTCTAGGAATCGCGCCTTAAAGATTCTCATGAGACTTATAAATCACATCGTTCGAATGTACATACTTGTGATGCTTTTTCAGATCATTCGGATGATGATAGCTATGAGTGCAATGCTGCTGAAATTAGGTGGCCAGCGAAAAATAAGCAAGTAACTTGTCCTTCTCTCAAGCCGATTCAAAAGAATCAGAATGAAGAAGTAAAGTTTACTTTTGATACTTCTAAATGTGACCGGATTTTTTATGAGTTACTTAAAATCGAACACATTAGAATCAATTATACTATGCCTTCGTCGGATGAGATTAAGAAAAGAGCTTATTGTAAATATCATAATTCTTATTCTCATGCAACTAATGATTGTAATTATTTCCGTCGACAGATACAATCGGCCCTTAATGAGGGACGATTGAGCCTTGCTGATATGGAGATCAAGAGGAATCCTTTTCCTACCAATACCATTGAAGCAAGGAAGCCGGCTATCTTGATTCGTCCTCATCAAGCCGATAAAGCTAAAGGCAAGAATGTGATTATCGGCGAGCCACGTCCTGCACCGAATGTCCAAAAGAATTTGGGGCGGCAAGTGGCATTTGAGAAGGATGAACAAGGCAAGAGCAAGCTTACAATCACCGCTAGTTCGACAGAAGCACTACGAAGGCAACGGTGGTATGAGCATCAAGCGGCGCAGCAAAGGCCAGCCCGGCCGACCCCTCCGGTCGACCAAGCCGACTCATCTACCGAAGTCAAGACGGCGCCCCAAGGTGATCAAGTTGCTGATGTCTCCAATGCTCCAAAGTCGGTTAAATCGATTGTTACAATCGGTCAAACCAACTCTCAAATTCCAGAAGGCTCCATCGCTTCCGGCATTCATGTGACCCGCAAATTTATACCACACAAGCCCGAGATAGGAGTGTGGAAGGAGCAAGAGCAGAAGCCCAAGAAGTTTGTGGTAAAGCCACTTTGTACTTTTGACCGACTTCTGGCAAAGTACAAGCAAGGCCGATTCCGAGAATCGGCCCATAAAAAAAGGGAGTCTACACCTCCTAAGCGAGAAGCTGAAGATAAGAAGCAAAAGAGTGTAGCTCTACCAGTTGGTTCCTCTATGCAGGTTGCTCGTTCTCATCCATCTCGTTGGGGGCCACCGGTTACTCCATCTCCGCCCGTGTTGCCTTTGCCACAGTGGGGTGCCCAAGGTGTGTGGGTACCATATCCTCAAGCTCGTGTTCCAGTTCATCAGAGATTGGAGGATGTTGCAAGGCGCCCTGTCTCTAGCCGATTGGAATTTCAATCGAGCTCTAGCAGGAGTTATCAAGAGAAGACAATCAAGGCGCCTGTGCAGCAAGTCTATGTCCCCAAAAGGGTTCAAGTTCTTGAGAAACTTACTCCCAAGAGTGCTCCATCATCCAGCATCACTATCGGATCAATGCCAGCTCCTGTGGTTACCGACAATGAACCGATCGTGATCAATAACAAAATTCCAGCAAACAAGCAAGATGGAATTGCAAAGGAAGTCGCTGGAGAAGAGGTGAAAGTGAAACCGCCAAGAGATCCTAAGTATATGCAGCCCAAGTGGTGCCCACCTAACTTGGATAAAACCCAGAAGCGGAAATTGCAGCGTGCCCGTGCTAGAAAGTTGAAGAAGCAAGCTCTTGAGAATCAACAAGAGAGTTTGCTGAAGAAGGATGGTGACGTTGCTATGGAGCCAGTGCCGGTGGAGGTGGCGCAGCCGGCACCAATAGATGAACTGACTAAGCCGATTGAAGAATCGGCTAAGCCGGTGGATGCTAGTTCTACTGCTCTGGCAATCATTGAATCAGTTGTGATTCCTTCCAAGGTGTCCGCACCGATTCCGGCCGTTCCCAAGGACCTTGGGGAGAATCCCAAGGAGTTCGCTGCTGTGGTAGCCAATGCTGTAGGTATGGAAGCTCCGGAGGTACAAGATGATGAGATTGTGGACTATGAGCCGTCTTCGGAGCGGATCAATGTTATATACTTGTTGTCAGACTACTATGTCATACATCATGACGAGGAGGAGCCACCAGCAGCGGAATTGGTATTTGCAGTAGACGACACTGTGTTCAAAAAACTGGGAGTTAGAGTAGATCACCTTCGTCCTCTCAACTTGAGGGGTCACATCAATGGAACTCCGGTGCACAGTATGCTAGTGGACAGCGGTGCAATCGTCAACGTCATGCCTTACACGCTATTCCGCAAGCTTGGGATTAAGGAAGAAGAGTTAATCAAGACCAACATGACCATTACAGGAGTTGGCAGAGATGCTCCAATTCTGGCCAAGGGAATTGCTAACGTTGAACTAACCATCGGGAGCAAGACCTTGGCTACCGCTTTCTTCGTCGCCAACATCAAGGGGAGCTACAATGTGATACTTGGGCGTGATTGGATACACGCCAATGAGTGTGTTCCTTCTAGTCTACACCAGTTTCTCATCCAATGGGTCGGCAATGCTGTTGAGATTGTCCATGCGGATTCATCGGCTGAAGTGGCGGCTGCCGATTCATCCGAACACGGGGGGCATGGTGCCTTTGGTTGCTTGTCAGGAAGAGATCTTTCTGCTTATGATTATGTAGATTATGCTAGAGGTGGCTTTGTTCCTGTATCTCTCAAGCTGATTAACAATCGGCTTAACACAATTGTTTAAATGGATAATCACGAATGGTTAAAGCGTCGATTGGAACAATATCGGGCCGAAAAGACCGATACTTGTGAAGCTATTGATGACTTTGATGAGCTCAATAAGTTGGGCCAAGGTTTTACGTCGGCCGACCCTCTAGAGCAAGTTGATATTGGGGATGGCACTACGCCGCGGCCGACGTTTGTGAATCAAAACTTGGAAGCCGATTTCAAAGCTGAATTAATCACGCTTCTCAAGGAGTATGTTGATTGTTTTGCATGGAACTATACTGAAATGCTGGGATCGAGCCGAGATCTTGTTGAGCATCGGCTTATTCTCAAAAGGAACTTCAAGCCTGTCAAGCAACATCCAAGACGCTTCAATTCAGCCATTCATGACCGAATAAAGGAGGGGATCGAAAAATTGCTGCAGGCGGAGTTCATTCATCCATGCCAATATGTGGAGTGGGTCTCTAACATTGTGCCAGTTGAGAAGAAAGGCAGCGGCAAGATTAGAGTTTGCAATGATTTTAGAGATCTAAATAGAGCCACTCCCAAAGATGAATATCCCATGCCTATAGCCGATAAGTTAGTCAATGATGCTTCGGGGCACAAGATGATTAGCTTTCTTGATGGCAATGCGGGATACAACCAAATCTTTATGGCGGAAGAAGATACATCAAAGACGGCTTTCATTTGTCTCGGTTTTGTCGGCTTGTTTGAGTGGATTGTGATGACGTTTGGGCTGAAGAATGCAGGCGCTACCTATCAAAGAGCTATGAATTTGATCTTTCATGATCTAATTGGGGTGATTATGGAGGTTTATATTGATGATATTGTGATCAAATCGGCTGCCCATAAATCCCACTTAGCCGATTTGCGTCTTGCTTTTGAAAGGATGCGCCGCTACGGTTTGAAGATGAATCCACTCAAGTGTGCTTTTGGAGTATCGACTGGGAAGTTCTTAGGCATTATCATCCATGACAAAGGCATAGAGGTTGATCCCAAGAGGGTTGAAAAGATCAAGAAAGTTCAGCCACCTACATGCAAGAAAGACATGCAAAAATTCCTAGGAAAGGTGAACTACTTGAGAAGGTTTATCGCCAACTTGTCCGGGAAAGTTATTCCTTTTACTCCTATACTCAAGTTGAAGGATGAATCTGAATTCACTTGGGGGGCAAGCCAACAAGATGCATTTGACAAGATAAAGGAGTATTTGTCATCACCGCCCGTTCTTCGTGCACCTAAGAGAGGGTTTCCGTTCAAGCTTTATATTGCCACCAAAGACAAAGTTATTGGGGCTGTTATGACTCAAGAAGATGAAGGGAAGGAGTATGTAATTGCTTATCTTGGTCGTCGTCTTCTTGATCCCGAGACAAGGTATGCCCATATTGAGAAATTATGCTTATCGTTGTACTTTGCATGTCAAAAAATGAGACATTATTTGCTGTCAAGTACATGCGTTGTAGCATGCCAGGCCGATGTTGTTAAGCATATGTTGCATCGGCCAATCCTCAGTGGGAGGCTAGGCAAGTGGGCATACTCTTTAATTGAATATGATCTGATCTTTGAGCCATTGCGAGCAATCAAAGATCAAGTTCTTGCTGATTTTATTGTTGAGCATAGCATAAATCTTGATGATGAAGTCAATTACATTACTTGTTACTCCATGGAAGCTATATTTTGATGGATCGGTTTGCGAAAACGGTCGAGGTGTTGGTATTGTTTTGATCTCTCCCAATGGCCTTATGACCGAGATGCTCAGTCGTTTGGAATTTCCTTGTACTAACAATCAAGCCGAATATCAAGCTTTGCTATTCGGATTGATCATGTTAGATTCTTTGGAAGTGCAGCATGTTGAAGCATATGGTGATTCATTACTAGTTGTTCAACAAGTTGATGGAGAAGTTCAATGTTTAGAAGAATCACTGCGTTCTTGCCTTGATGCTTGTCTAAATTATATTTCTAAGCTTGCTGAATTTAAAATTTGGCATATTCCTATAGACAAGAATGAAAAGGCTAATAAGCTAGCTCAACAAGCATCTGGCTTTGATGTGAGTAAGAGAAACTTTCATGTACAAACAAAGCTGATGCATGAAGATATCAATTTTTATTGTGCAGGAACAAGTGAATTGGCTCAATCGACTATGGCAGTCGGATTTGCCAATTTTACTGAAGCATATGCTACCAACTCAACAAGCGATGCCTCAAATCGGTCTAGTTCAGATTCTAATGATTCTAATACCGGTTTGGAGGATTGGAGGACTCCCATAATGAAGTATTTGCAGGATCCTAATACTAAAGTTGACAAAACCATCCGGCGGTTTGCATTCAAATTTACAATACAACATGATGAACTCTATAGGAGGACAGCCGATGGTTTGTTGCTAAAGTGTTTGGGGACTGATCAAGCGAGAGTGGCTATGGGAGAAGTCCATGAAGCAGTATGTGGTACGCATCAATCGGCCCCTAAGATGAAGTGGTTATTGAGAAGGGCTGGTTTCTATTGGCCTACTATGATAGCCGATTGCTTTCGCTACTACAAAGGATGTGAAGAGTGCCAACGATTCGGGAATATTCAGATGGCGCCCGCTTCGGAGCTCCATTCTATCACAAAGCCGTGGCCATTCAGAGGTTGGGGGCTTGATTTCATTGGCCAAATACACCCCTCATCTTCAAAGGGACACAAGTTCGTCTTGGTTGCTACGGGTTATTTCACTAAATGGTGTGAGGCGGTCCCATTGAAGAATATGACACATACGGAGGTGATTGAGTTTCTCAGGGAGAATATAATTCATAGATTCGGCATACCTCAAACATTACATACAGATCAAGGAACATCTTTCATGGCTAAAGAGGTGAAGGCTTTTGCCGAATCATACAAGATTAAGATTTTTCATTCGTCTCCATACTATGCTCAAGCTAATGGCCAAGCTGAAGCTAGTAACAAGACCTTGATCAAGCTCATTAAAAAGAAGATTGAAGAGACCCCAAGGAAGTGGCACGAAGTCTTATCAGAAGCTTTGTGGGCGTATCACATATCAAAGCATGGTGCTACAAAAACTACTCCTTTTGAATTAGTTTATGGTCAGGAAGCCATGTTACCCATCGAAGTGAACTTAGGTGCATTCAGATTTGCTAAACAAAATGATCTATCCCCGGTGGTGCACCATGATCTCATGATAGACAACATAGATGAAGTGACCGACAAGAGATTGCAAGCTCTCAAGGAGATTGAGAAAGACAAAATGTGTGTTGCAAGGGCCTATAACAAGAAAGTAAAAAGCAAATCATTCCAAGTGGGAGATTTAGTGTGGAAAACCATACTACCTATTGGATCGAAGAGCAATGAATTTGGCAAATGGTCGCCTAATTGGGAGGGTCCTTTAAGAGTGATCAAGGTGGTGCCCGGAAATTCTTATGTGCTAGAGACAATGAAAAAGGAGCGTCTCGACAAGGCAATTAACTTGAGGTATCTCAAAAAATACTTCCCAAGTGTTTGGCAAGAGGCCTAGTGCTCTTCCAAATAATGGCCGATACATGTATCGCCCTTGGAACAAAAATGGCTGATGTATACATCGCCCTTAGTCGCCGGCTAGCCGATGTGATGGGTATCGTTGCTAGTTGGTTACAGGTGAAAGGATATTTTCAGGTTCATCACAAATTTACCTGAAAACAGGGGGCATGTGTTGACGCGCAAAAATGTCTAAGATAAAGGTTGACACATCAACGGACGAGAGGCAGCAAAACCGGCGTTCAAACGGCGTCGGACGCGCCGCACAGGACGCCCATCGGACGCGGTCCAGAGAGAGCTGTGGCGTGGCCGAGCGGCGGACGCCACACGTTGGACGCGCGGACTCAGCTCCGGACGCGTCCGACGGGCGTGTCTCGGGCCAAGTCGCGCGCACAACGGCGTCGGAAGCGGCCGAAGCCGGGCGCCGGACGCGGTCGGGCCGCGACAGACGCGGTCCAGAGGGCTTCTCGCGGGCGCGAGGCGCCGGACGCGGGGTCGGGCGAGCGTCGGACGCGGCGGCCTCGCGCCGGACGCGGCACAGAAACCCTTCGCACCGCGCGAGGGCGACGGACGCGGGCGCCGGACGCACGCCCAGGACGTCGGACGCGTCCGGCGCCATGTCGGGCGAAAACTCTGTTACGAGTCGGTTTTTGGAAAGTTTTGGCTTGAGAAACATGAGCAACGAGTTTTAGGATTGTCTCCTATTGGGATAAGACCACCCCCTATATATATGAGGGGTCACGGCCGATTGATCCCATCTATCAATCGAATCATCAAACTACAACGAAACTATCTCCTTTGCCCCAATTCTCTCTTCAACCCCTCTAGTTGCTGTCCGGCGGCTCTCTCCGCGAGTTCCGTTGGCATCCTAGGCACCATCCGCTGGTCCTAGGAGATCCTCCACGTGCTCATCCCTGAAGGATCCTTCCGGGCGCGAGTTCGGGAGCTTTTCCGGCCATCTACGAGCTCTACATCGGCTTACCGGTCTCTAGATCGGTTTTGCCGGTTACGCTTCGTCGGTGCCACGTTTGCAGGTCGCTTCAAGGCTACCTCGAGGGCTTCTAAAGCCCACGTGTGGTGTGTTTGGTGCGGGGAGCAAATCTTGGTGTCAACAGCTCCATATCGCAATGGCAGAGCAGCAAGTGTTTTACTTGCGCGTCGACGTCCTGGAAATTGCTTGCATCTCCCGCTTGCAGGCAACTATAGGAGGATTATTTGTTAAAGTGCTGAAGGTTCACTGCTCTACTGGGTCATCTTTGCAGCTCCCTAGGTTATTAGAAAGTTCAAGTATTAAGGATTCCCTCAAGGAAGTGTGGCTTAAGGGTTCCTACAGCAACGCACTCAAGCAAAACTTGCAGCAGCAACTTGCCCAGCATCGGTATCTATTCTATACTATAAAAGAGCGAAGGAATCGGAGGGCACCCACCACACATCATCTCAGTCGGATAGGACTAGATTTTCCATCCAATGGTTATCCGGATGGGACTATCCTTAGGTGACACCGTGTTTCGCATCCTTTTCTCCGTTGCGAGTCGGCGCGTCGAATCTACCCGCCCCGCACGTACCCCTCGCGACACTGCCAACTGCCGCGCCTTCTCACCACGCTACTTTGCTCCTCGTCATCGCTCCCTGCCCGCGACAACTGCCGCACTTTCTCACTATGTCGCGGGAACCACCGCCCGGACGATGCGCGCGGTCATGGCGACATAACCAATGCTGCTAGCGCTGTCCAAGGAAGAGGGCTCACGGCACCGGTAGAGCAGCCGTGACTGTGCCGCCGTGCTACCTGCGCCGTCCGCTCCTCCTTGCCCTCGCTGTCGGTTGCCGGTTGCCGCGCCCAGATCGGTCTGCGTCGTGAGGAAGAGCCGCGCCGCCCGCCACTATCGCGACAATTGCTGCGGCATGCCATCTACGTGACAAGGTTCGCCGCACCTCCTGGATATGTGTTGCATATCTTGCCGGGATGGATGACCTCACACACGGGGAACCCAGCGGCCGAAGGCGACCCAGCGCACGTGAACCAGGCGGCCGGACGAGGCTTCCGGCATGGATGAGGACGATGGACGCCGCTTCTGGTGCACAGCATACCCTCATCGAATCGAAGGTCGCGTTGATTTGATCACAGAGCGCGCCACCGCCTCCTCCACGCCCGTTCCCTACGCCATCTCTCCACGCGCGGCTGTACTGTCGACCTAGGTCTCCGACGTCGCCCTCCCGTCTCCCTGCTCCGCCAGGCCCGGACCGCGAGGACGAGGTGGCGGCTGGACCGCTTTAGAGGGACGTCGAGACGGACGAAGATGACGCCATCAGACGGACATCGTCGAGTTGGACGAGGACGCCACCAGTCCGTTAAGGTGAAGCCTCTTGTATTTTTTTTTTTCCTCTCGACTCTCAATCTGTCCCAGAACTCTTTGTTTGGGGCGAGTTCAGCTTTCGTGGTCGAGTTCATGGGCCATGGAGGAAGAAAAGCAAGGAAAAAACCTAACCTGTCTTTTACTGCCCTGGGCACGGAGAGCTATTCCCCTGATGCTGACATATTGTTTGATACTCCAAAGCTATGTAGTTAAAAATTTATAGCAACACATAGAAGCAAGTGCCTAGCTAATATAAATTAGAATCTGCCACATACTGAATATAGATTAGGTAACACTAAAAGGGGAATAGCTTTCCTACTGCCCAGTCCAAATCCACATTCTCCTATGCAGATCATATTATTGTTTATAGGATGCAAATAATTACTCTTTATTACTTGTCATTTTAATTTAGGATTATACAAATGCAATGCATAATGTATTAGCCATTAGCTAAGCTGTGATTTTTCACTTCAGAAACTGAAAGTGCAGTCATCTCCCTTGGTGGCAATCTTTAAAGTGACGTGTTTCTCTATCTTGATCAAGCCCAAGTGAGTGATAAGTGTGGTTCCACCATGTAAGTTGAAGAAGCCTGCCATAATGTTAGAGTTCGATGTCGGAAGCCGTAAGGAAAGGGATGGTACCGCAATGCATTATATATTTTGGAATAACATTTACTCCATTCTTTTCAAATTATAAGATGTCTTGGCTATTATTGCTAGCTTTAGCAAGAGCAATTATCTGGAAAAGCCAAACTGCCTTATACTTTAATAAAATGGAGAGGGTTGTCTATTACAATACTAAGCATACAACTAAGAAAACATAACTGATAATTATCAAATATATACAAATTTGTTTCTTATGTATTGTTTTTGCCAATAACATCATTGTTATTTATCAACCTTGTCAACAGATGCAAGGTAGATTAAGCCTGCTATAATGGCAGAGTTCGACGTGGGAAGCCGTAAGGAAAGGTATGGTACCCCAATGCATTATATATTTTAGAATAGTATTTACTCCCTTTTGTTCCAAATTACAAGACATTTTGGCTTTTGCTAGATAATTGTAGATAAGCAAAAACGTCTCATAATTTGAAACTTTGGAGTAGTTTATCACAGTACTAAGCATACTACTAAGAAAAATTTATTGATAATTATCAACTATATATAAGTTTGTTATTTATTGTTCATAATTTTGTTTTTTTGTTTTTGGATGGGCACGTGCGTGCCGCACGTGCCTGTCCGCTAGTTCAGACAAACCTGTCCTAAAGCTGCTACAACCACATTCGTCCTGATTAATCTTCCATTAAATGTAAACTATTTGATTCTATTTCTTGTTTGCTATACATGCCCATTTTATTTTCATCAAACAGTATGTATCATTAATTTCCTTGGTGGCTTTATATCATCTATGCTTCTGTTTCTTTGCAAATCATGAGTAACAAAAGTTCATGCCACACCAAGATATAGTAAGCTATTGGCACAGTTTCAATCTTGTCAGACAAATCAACTTCAAGAGTAATTGCTACAAGCTGATTGCACACTACTACAAACAAACTCGGTTAACCAAGGAGCGTCTTTGTTTTCTGCACTTATGTATAAACTTACTGTATGCATCGATTGCCCCCGAGTCAATGATGCCAGTCTAAGATGAGGAGCAATTGTCGGATTTACGAACGGATTTCCGTGGAGGAAGTGTGGCTTAAGGGTTCCTACAGCAACACACTCAAACAAGACTTGCAGCGGCAACTTGCTGGACATTTTTCTTCAGTCAAACCTGTCTTAAAGCTGCTACAGCCACGTTCGTCCTAATCGATCTTCCATATAAATGTTAACAATTTGCTTATATTTCTTTGCTATATATGCTCCTTTTATTTTCATCATACACTATGTATAGTTAATTTGTCTGGTGGCTTGATATCATCTATGCTTCTATTTCTTTGCAAATCATGAGTACCAAAAGTTTATGCTACATGAAAAATGGCAGAATTTAAATCGTGTGAGATGAATCAACTTCAAGAGTAGTATTTGCTCCAAGCTGTTTGCGCTTTACTACAAACTGGACAATATTAGCAGTTACAATCACATTGCGACAAACTTTATACTATCCACGGGGACTGAATCATCTGGAAAGTCGAAACTATATATCATGGCAATTGATTCAAACTGTTACACATTTTCTCTCGATCGTTTAACCAAGGAGCGTCTTTGTTTTCTGCACTTACCTATGAACTTTCTGTATGCATCAATTGCCCCAGCGTCAGTGATGCCAATCTAGGATGGAGGAGCAATCGTCGGATTCATCATCGTCATCACCAAGAAGGCGCTCTGCAGCTCTGCTCTAACATCCTCTGCAACTTCACTTACTCAACTCAAAACGAATTTTTGATGTTTTGCGTGTTGTGAATCTATTTTGCATGTGGACTGTTGTGCAGCTCTATTCTACCTAATGGTGTGCTGTCATATCCTAAGAGCAAGAGTGGGCCAGGAGTCGTTCTACAAGCCACAGGCAAGGTCAACTTTTTTTCTATCGGGTTTTTTCACAAGGTCTACGTCGGATCTACCCTATTCTCAATTCAACTTAACAGTTAAAGAGATGGGAGCCATATTCACCGTGGTTCTGTTAAGTTCTGTCAGCTATTACCTATGCAGATGCAGCTATGCACATTGCCAAGGCAAGATACCAAATAGCGGTGGCAATGGCTATAGCACCCATAAAAGTTACGAGATCAAACATCATGGAAACTTTGTTTCACCATACGATTGCAACCAATACGATTACCATAACAAATCAAAATATTTATCCATGATCACTATACCACAGCCAATCTGTAGCGTCAGAAAAAGGGTCGCTATAGGCCGATCGATCGCTATAATATTATAGCGACCGATGTATAAGTCGCCATAAGTGGCGTCGCTATAAGTCTATAGCGTCCGATCGGGTCTATAGCGACCAATAGCTGGACGCAAAATCTATAGCGACCGATGATCTGTCGCATGTTTTAGCGACCGATGATTTGAGGCTATTAAACTTTTTAGCGACCAATAATCAGTCCCTATGAACAGATAGAATTTATATAATAATTAATTTCACATTATACCATATAATTTTAGGCTTGTTCAACGTCCATACAGAGTACACAGTACACATCAAACACATAATAAATAGATCTCATATATTCATTGAAATCAACAATTGTACAATTGTATTTTGGATAAATTCTACAACAAGACACTACCACACATGCAAACAACCCATGAATGAACTTCTAAATAGGTCTCTATACATAACCTACCCTAGCAATCCAAAAACTACATGCTAGAAACACAACTGAGCGCTCCACACCTTTTAGACCATCTTCCATGAGAGCTCTAAATAGCTTGTTGACACCATCAAGCATGTTGCTTCCATGGCACCTCCCAGAACATGCCTGAAATCATCACATCACATATCCAATATAATAATTAAAAGATCAAATAAGTTAGACAATGGAATAACGGAACATTGAAAAGGTCCATGAACCAAAAATGAGCACCACAGCAACAGTACCACATATGTTGGATAAAACTTCAGAGACATACATGTGAGCTATTTTCAGAAGTTCCAAAAATAAGCAAATTTCAAGCTAACAGATCATGATGGACAGATGATAGATATAAGGAAATATGAATCTAACTGTTTATTCCATTACCTTGTAACCTTTTCATTCCAATTTCAATAAAATTCCTGTAGGGGCCAAGGCCCCTCCAGTTCCCTTAAAAAATATGAATCTAACTGCAACATACAGGAAGCCATACTTTCAGACAAATAGGAACAACAGCAGCTTATGACCTGATGCTCCTTTTGGCAGCTAGTGAAATGCATAAGGACTATCATCAGTCAGTTCACAAAAATAGCATGCTAGGATGGTCACAAGAGCTTGTGTATGTAGAAAGCTAACTTAGAGCGGTTAAACCATGACTGCGGCAAAGTTTCATGTTATTTTTTCAGAACTGAATGCAGCTGATAGCAAACACATAAGCAGAGAGGTAGTATCAGATAGTATAGACATGTTCAGATAACAAACAGCAAGCTTGAACATATATGGAATCAGGATAACTGTAACACCTAAAAGTTTAGTAACAAGCATGATCACAGATATGACTTATCATTTTTCAGAAACAAGCAAAATTGCCATCAGCTAGCATAATTTGAAGTACAGGATCCTAGGTAGGCAATCTAGCATTTGTTACTTTTTAAGATGACATGCCTTGACCCTTGAGGAAGCAATCTGCTCGTAGGTAGCTGCTATCTCACAACCAACATACCTCTGTTGCACAACACATCCTTCAAACAGCATGTTGGTTGTTGCCTTAACCTTGAGAAGGCAATCTGCTGGTAGCTAGTTGCTCTCTCATCCAAAAAATGCAGCCAGACGTATGATGACTGAAGGACCCATCTGTAGTCCCTCTACATACAGAAAAGAGATAAAATGAACCATTTATGAGAAACACATTTGAAGCTTTGTTGTAAACAGCCTGACTAACAATACTAGTATACACATAGCAGCCTCAAATACAACTATTTATTTCCAGAACAATTAGTGGATATTTGGTTATCGTTTTCTCATCTTGGCTACAAGATAAAATGAACCATTTATGAGAAAGACGTTATTGCAACAAGATCACACTGGAAGAGTATTCTGAAACAACTACTTGCTGAGATATTTCCTACCTGCAAAGTTCTGATTATGTTTCCCTCTCCCACTAAACTGTTGATCCATTATCTAATCATATTTGAAGACCCAAGTTATAAATCTGGTAGTGTACACACAAATGAAAATCCATTATCTACTAATATTTGCATAAATGAAAAGTACATGTCAGTTCACCAAATGAGTAAGACAAATGCATGTGCCCAACAAAATTGCAGGTGTGCCCAATAAAATTCAGTGCCTATAGTTCAAATTCAATGGTGTAGCATTCTATGCGGCAGAGGAACCTGAAACAAGTATCACAATTGCCCACCTACTGTACAAGTAGCACAATTTGCTTATGCAAAGCACTAAAAACAGTCCATATATGGTCAATGACCTGAAATATGTGAAAATAATTAAATGTAAACATATGCATGTTTGCATTAAGTGAGGAAAGTTAAGTAGGCATAGAATAGTTGATGAATATTTTTTTCCTAATCTAGCTGAAAAATGGCTTATCCTGCAAATATGTGAAAATAATTAAATGTAAACATATGCATGTTTGCATTAAGTGAGGAAAGTTAAGTAGGCATAGAATAGTTGATGAATATTTTTTTCCTAATCTAGCTGAAAAATGGCTTATCCTGCAGAAGCAGTCAGCTCGTATTCATCTGCAAAGCACTACACTTGTCACAGCAGAAAAGCAGCAAGGGTACTTTTCTACTCTCAAGATCCAAACCAATTGTCTAACCATAAAGAGCACAAATACTTGCATTAAACATGTAGATAGGCAAGAGAAAGGGGAACAACACATAGATCAAGGATCAAATCGGGCAGATCATGGGAAGGTAAGAGGGGGTCTATTCATTTTCTTTGAACACAACAGGAGCACATGGAAGCCAGGCAATGAGCAGATCGTGGGGAAAAAGAATGAGGGGGAGCGGATCTGTGGTCCTACACACCAAAGACAATTTTTAAACTTGGGGATTGGGGATCTAAGGGATAAGTGAACAAGCAAGCATCATTCGACATCCCACACCAAAAGAAACATGCTTTCTTACCTTCAAGCAGAGACGAGAGAGATCCAGTTGGGGGCTGCACAAATCAGATGCTAAAGCAGAGAAGCGCGCAGTGGGGACGGCAGCCCAGAAGACGGCCGCGGCGGCAGGGACGACGGCGTGGACGGCGGCCGGACGGCGAGGACGGCGGTCGGATGGCGGAGACGGCAGGCGCGGTGCCAGGGACGATGATGCTACGGCGAGGTCGGCGGGCGCGGCGCCAGGGACGACTCCGTGGCGAGCGCGGCACCAGGGACGACTCCGTGAAGGTGAGGTCGGCGGGCGCGGCGCTGGGGACAGTCGCCGCAGAAGGGATGGCGCCCCTGGCCGCAAGCACGGGTGCGGCGCTGGTGGTCAGAACGAGATGTGCGGCGTGAGGTGTGGCTGAGATAGGGTTTCGGGTGACACATCCATTGACTAGTGGGCCACGCCAATTTTAGTGCGCTGGGCCGAGTCCGACAAAATGGAAAGCAGCTATAGCGACCAATCCTTCGACTCAACAATGTGTTTTTAGCGACCCATGGTCTGTGACAAACTATAGCGACCGATATTCCGTTGGTAGAGGTAAAAATAGTGACCGATAGTCTGTTACAAAGTTATAGAGACCGATTGTTTGACGTTAATATTAAGTTTTAGTGACCGTTTTCTGACGTTATAGATTGGCTGTGGTATAGTGGATAACATGGTTGGTTTTCATGCCTCTCATTCTTACAAGGGAAAGAGGCACTGCCAATCTGCCAACGACGCTTTCAGAACTAGCTTCAGCATGAAATGGCATGTTTCGAAATTCAGACAAGCACTGACACAGAAATGAAGTACGTCCAATCTCCAGCTTGAGCAGCTCGTAGAAGCCTATGGCGTTCATGTCTCATCAGCTGTCCATCATGCGCAAAGAAACTCGGAATCAATGTCCATTGTTGATCCATCATTGTGCCCTTGAGTAAAGCTGCAGAGAAGATTAAAAGGAACATAGCAAATTAGAACTCATAACTTAACTGGATTACATGTAGCCAAAGGCTGGACAGTACTGTGAAATAAGTACCATGCTAAGGAGGCTCAACTGAGACATAGGTGAGACTCAAGGAAGTCAATATGCTAAGAGATGGTAGCACAATGCACTCCTTCAAACGACTTCCAGAATATTCATAACATAGTATAACTGGCAATTTGGAATCGAAAACACCACACACTTATTCTGGTGTAGGTGAGCAACTAACAAAAACTTCCACAAACATCACAATTATTCTAGTACGCTGGTAGGCCATGAGATTGTTACTGGTAATTCGGTCCTGACATACTTTATTTTGTAGCAAACCTCTGGATAACTAATGTTTAGCAGGATAGTGCGGCAGAGGCTCATTAGGGCTATAAGTTTGCATCAAATTTCGGAATCCAATTTCAAGAAAATTCTAATCTTGCCTTGCCTTCACAAATTGCTGTTGGTCTCCTCTCTATTCCTTCCCAGCCTCACTTTTATAAGCTGTAAACAGCAAGCCTTTCTAGCCAACCCATCTGATGTGTGCCCCCAAGCATGCTACTTAGTAGACTGATTTATATGCTATTGTTCATATATAGAAACATGCATGCGAACTATACTAGTAGACCTTTTTCAAAAAAAACTGCACAAACCCAAAGCATAATTAGCTAAAATAAGACAAACTGTTAATTAGTTTACCCCATGGTACCTGCCCACCTGACCAACCCAGCCAACCCATTCGAATAGAACTCCCAAGATCTACTCCTGTCCATTTAGCTGTTCCTCAATTGGTTAGCAGTGTTTTATTGCACCACCATTGCTGCACCCTCCAGCCTTCGTATCTGCACACAATCTGCCGCTACCCACCGACTGTCCTAATCGATCTCTTGTGTGGTTTCATCATGATGATTTGGAGCATTAATTAGCAGCACTGCGACTAGGAAGTTGCACAGCAATTTGGCTGGGAAGTGTCAGCTCCATTAAAGTGTTCGAATGTGAGGAAAAGTGAAAGGATGATATGATGTAAGTGGTGCTGCACTAGTGATTAGTACATTGGCTGCTTGATGACAAACCAAACCAGAACAGAACTAAAGAACCTCAGTTCTTATCATGATGTGGGATGTAAATAGCGATGAGGGTTGTAGATGACTGTCAGAGCTTTAGTTGAGCCATGTAGCAGCTAGCAGTCACGCCTCAGTTTCCAGCACTGTGACCAGAGCTTGAGGTAAGGAATCCAAGGAGATGAGACTGGTAGACTGAAGGGTTGGATCTCACAAATGGTTCAGATCATGAAGCTAAAATCAGAGGATCTCGATCAGATTAATTGGCCTCCTGCTGACAAGCGATAACAAGCTGGCTCACAAGCTAAACTAGATGAGCCTAGCCGAGCCATCTCGTCATCTTAACAAGCCATAAGGAACCAAGCCCAAACATTAAACATGTTGTCTAGGTCTTAATCACAAAATGGTCAATGAACTGTGTTGGGGGCCGTAGCGGAGCGACGGAGACAAAGCACCCCCCATACCAAATATTTTCCTGAGACTGACCGCTTTTTGTGGTTGTTGTACGCTAAGGCTCCTGTCATGCCTTAGCGAGTGCAGTCCGACGGAGGTACCGATCTCAGCGGCGGAGGTCACCACCCCAGGGGCGGAGACAACGACCTCATTGGCGGAGGTGTCTGCTCCAGGGGCGGAGACAGCGACCCCCACGCGGAGGTCTTCGCCTCAGGAGCGGAGGTCTCCGCTGGTGGGACCTAGCCTCCGACGAGAAGGCAGCGGCGGAGCGGCGGTGGCTGGAGCGGAGACACCTTGTCATCATCGGAGGCCGCCGTGCACGAAGCGGGGGCAGGACGCAGAGTCACATGAGGTCAGAGGAAGCCCAAGAGAAGAGGGGCCGGCCAGGATCAGCGGCCCATTTGGCGTTTCTGGGCCGTAGAGTGGCCCTGACGGCCATCGGCCCATGGTCGTCCGTAAGGTGCAAGATGACGATGGAGGCCATCCCGGCCCGCATGTAATAGAGATTAGAATTAGGGTTTCAGTTTTCCCCAGGGGGCTTTTTTGTCTTTCTATTTTGGGGAGATGGTTCACTATAAAAGGAGCCTCCTCCCCTGCTGTAAAGGGGTTTGTCCTCTGGTAGTTGTGATCTCACCTACCTAGGGGCTCATCTTGTAACTTGCATTTATTATTAATATAAATCTGCTGGAACCGTGTTCTAACAGTTGGCGCCCACCGGTGTGTCTGGTCGAAGATATCGCCCACAGATGCCACCAAGAAAATAGGCCTCCGCGCGGAGATGCACCGCTGCTGAGGCAGAGGTGCAAGAACCTCCAATGCGTGGAAGGCCGAGAAGATCAACCAGGAGTACCTATGCCTCTGCTCAGGGTAGCGGAGATGAGACCGCAAATGATGAACACGCAGGTACAGAACGCCTTTCGGACCAACCTTAGCCGAACCAAAACCAAGAAGATGAAGTGAATCGGTTAAGAGCTGAGATGCTGCGGGTGGAAGCAGAAAGAGACAGGCTGAGGGTAGAGCAAACAGCAACTCAGAGAACAATCCAAGTGTCCTGGCAAGCTGAGGGGATTAGGCAGCAAATGGCAATTTTGCAAGCAGAAATTCAAAGCATGCAACCACCGATGACCAGTCAAAACAACGCAACACCTGCGTCTCAGTCTAACCATCAGATGACAGTGACACCACCAGGACTGCACAGTGCAGCAACTCCCCTATGGTGCAATAGAGAGCTTTTGACCCGAAGTCCACGCTATCCGAAGGCCTTCAAAGAACCCCATGGCCTCTGACCTACAAACCAATGGCGTTGCCAAGGTTCAATGGAAAGACAGACCCATGTCAACTTCTGATGAGTTTTGAGGCAGCAGTGGCCTCTGCAGGCGGAAATGAGAATGTGCTAGCCAAATCATTCGTAATCGCAGCCGAAGGTGATGCACAAGCATGGTACTCAATGCTAAAACCCAGTACAGTGTATTCCTGGGAAAAACTACGGGACAAGATAATGGCAAACTTTAAAGGCTTCTCCAGCGAGTCACTAACCTCCGCAGATCTGTTCAGTAACGAACACGCTAAGGGTGAACCGCACAGAGATTACTTCCAGAGGTTTCTTAACCTCCGGGCCAAAGCACCGGATGTCCCCGATGAAGTGGCCATAGAGGCAGCAATCAAGGGACTCCGCATTGGGCCTTTCGCTAGCCACCTAGCAAGAGAAAAGCCCACCATAATGGCAAAGCTGCATGAAGAAATCAAAAAATACTGCAAGTCAGATAATGACCTCCGCAGAAGGTTGGATGAAGCAGAAGGGCAAAGCAAGCAATTCCCAAACAACAACAGCAGAAGAAACAGTAGACCTCAGGAAAAGCAGAACTATTAGTATCAGCAGAAGCAGGTATTCAATGTGCATAACAGCCAGCCTCCACAATCCGCTGACAAAACAACCCCAAAAAGCCAGGATCAACAACCACCAAACAATCAGAGCTACGGCAAAGGAAACAGGTCCAAAAATTGGAACAAGAATCAGAAACCAAAGAAGCCATATTGTCTTTTCCACGGAGAAGACAAAGGACTTGTCACAAGAGAGTGTCCTGAGGCTCTCGAGACAATAGAAAGAATGAAGAGTAAGCAGCCACAGCAGTAGCTCAGTCAACAGACAAACAGAGAGGTTACACATATGCACCGTAGTGGCAGCAGCAATACAACCCGAGCTTTCCAGGGTACAGTACCAACCCATTCCCGCAGCAAAACTTTACAAGCCAGTACTACCCGACGTCTCTGCCAGCGTGGAGACCAGTCCACCACCAGACAGCGCAATTTGTGAATCATGCAGCCAACAGAACAGAGAACGGGGTGACCTACATAAACACAAGACCTCGGCACATCACATTTTTCGACGCACCACAAGCTTCACAACCTCCGCCACCACAACAAAGGCAATATGAGGCCTTGCCACCACCTCCACAGCAAACACAAAATTCGATGCTGATGCCAAAGGCCGAACCTCCGATTGAGAATCAGATGAACCCGCACTCTGCCCTACCTACCATTGGAATGATACTGCCAATCGCTGGCGGTTCATCAATGGAGTTCGAAATCAAAAAGCAGAAAAAAGATCACCTCCGATTGGTAAACAATGTAGCTGTCCAAGGAGCCTACTGAACAACGGAGTGGTCTAAGGTACCACTCAGTTTCACAGAGGAGGACCTCCAACTCGAAAGCTATCCCCATGCTGATGCAATGGTCATCAAAGCAAACATCGCAGGATGGGGGATAAACAGAATACTTGTAGACTCTGAAAGCTCAGCAGACATTATATTCACCAATGTTTTTGACCAGATGAAATTGAGCAGAAGCCAGTTACAACCACCAGAAACACCTCTGATCGGATTCGGAGGCAGAAAAATAGAAGCCTTGGAAAAAATCTCACTACCGATATCTTTTCAGGACGGGCAAAATGCCAGAACAGAATACATCACCTTTGATGTCGTCGACCTCTATTACCCATACAACGCAATCCTAGGAAGAGGATTCACAAACAAATTCAACCTAGCCATTCACATGGGACACCTCTGCATGAAGATGCTAGCTTTACATGGGATAATAACAGTTCACGAAAGCCAAAAAGAAGCTAGAAACATAGAGCGGACAATATACAAGTCTCATAGAAACATAAACACAGTAGCCGTCGATGAACCACCAGATATGCCCGCCGGTAAAATAGACATGGCAGACTAAGAAGACATAGTAACAATACCTCTAGAAGAAGCAGTGCCCAACAGAAAGGTTACCATAGGTACCAACCTGACGGAAACAGAGAGGAAAGACCTCCTCGAACTCCTGGTAAAAAACAAAGATGTGTTTGCATGGTCAATTTCCGACCTGAAGGGAATCAGCCGAGACATCATCGAGCATAACTTAGATTTGAACCCAAACATGAAGCCAAAGAAGCAGAAATAGAGGAAGATGTCCGAAGAACATATACGCGCAGCCCAAGCGGAGGTCGATAGGTTGCTTGATGCCAATGTCATAAGAGAAGTCAAATACTCAAAGTGGCTGGCAAATGTGGTGCTTGTACCAAAGAAAAATGAAAAAAATGTGAATGTGCATAGATTTCACAGACCTAAACAAGTTTTGCAAAAAAGACCCCTTCCCATTACCAAGGATAGACGCATCAGTCGACAAAGCTGCTGGATGCAAGCGATTCTCCCTCCTAGACTGTTTCTCGGGGTATCATCAGATATGGTTAAGAAAGAAAGATGAAGAGAAGACAAGCTTCACAATACCCTCCGGCACATACTGCTATGTCAGGATGCCAGAAGGCCTCAAAAATGCAGGTTCAACCTTCGCAAGAATGGTACAACCTATCCTCAAGTCCCAGTTGCAAAGAAACATCATTGCATGCGTCGATGACATTGCAGTGGTCGATGGAAACAGAAGACCGCCTCGAGGACCTCAAGGAGACCTTCGCCAATCTCGAGACGCGGGGCTCAAGCCGAACCACGAAAAGTGTATTTTTGAGGTAAGCGAGAGGAAAAATACTAGGGTACATTATTGGACCTAAGGGCCTAAGAGCAAACCCAGAGAAGACAAAGGCAGTCTTGGCTATGCCAGAACCATCCAGCAAAAAAGAAGTCCAGAGGCTGACAGGTAGATTGGCAGCTCTAAACAGGTTCATCTCAAAGGCAGCAGAACGCAGCCTGCTATTTTTTAAGGTACTCAAAGCCGCAGACAAATTTGAGGTGGGCAGCGAACAATCAGAAGCTTTTCAACCGCTCAAGAAGTATATGGCAAAGGACTTGATGGTCACAGCCCCAGAAATAGATGAACCACTGCTGCTATAGTGTTAGCCTCAGCACAAGCAATCAGTGCAGTCCTCATACAGGAAAAAGAAGTGAACAACAAGCAGCTTCAGCAACCAATATACTATGTGTCAGAGGCTTTGCAAGGAGCAAAGCTAAATTACACAGAGATTGAAAAAATAGCATATGCAGTTGTCACCGCATCAAGAAAGCTAAAGCACTATTTTCAAGATCATGAGATTCTGGTACCATCATCACAACCATTAGCTGACATCTTAAACAACAAGGAGGCCTCATGAAGGATCGGCAAATGGGCCACAGAACTCTCGCAATTCAGTATCAAGTTCATAGCCAGAACAGCAGTCAAATCACAAGCGCTCGCAGACTTCCTGGCGGATTGAGTGTCCCCACCCACGTTAGAACCAAAATCGGAGGCCCAAATATGGACCCTATACATAGACGGAGCCTGGGGTCTCCTAGGAGCAGGAGCCTCCGCGGTGCTGATCTCACCCTCCGGCATAAAGACAAAGTACTCAGCAAGGCTGTGCTTCAAAGCAACAAACAATGTAGCAGAATACAAAGGCATAATCTTAGGTTTAAACAAGGCAAAATCCCTAGGGGCAAAGCACATTCTGATCAAAATAGATTCACAAGTGGTCGCAGGCCTAGTTGAGAAAGACTACATAGCCAGAGAGCCAGAACTGGCCAGATACCTAGAAGTGGTCAGAGGCCTAGAGAAGAGATTCCAAGGATTCACCCTCAGGTATATCCCAAGGGGGAGAACGTAGAAGCTGACGAGCTAGCAAAAGCAGCAGCAAACAACGCAGAGGTACCCCACGGCACATTCTATCAAGAGCTGTGTAACATCCCAAAAATCCGAGTTACAAAATGTTTTCACCAAAACCTTGTGATGATGATGTGTCATGTAGGTTACAACCCAAAACCCCACCTAGTTCAACCCCGGAGCTTGCATTTGTATTTAATTTCTCATGCATTTTAATTCAAGTTTGTTTTGGAGTTATTGGTTCTTTTGTTTGCTTATATTAAATCAACTAAAAAACATATTTATTTATTATATTATAAATAAATATGAGCACACCTATATTATGTTATGGGAAATAATATCCTAAATAAGACTATCACCCTATATGACCTCCATGAAAATACCACACTTGTGACATGGTTTGAAACTTACAAACACATAGGCAAAGAAATGAAAACAGAAAAAGAAATCAGAAAAGAAAAGGGAAGAACAAATGCTAGGCCATTTTGGCCCATGACCCAGCAACAGGCCCACTCGCCTTTTCTTTTCCTTCTACCCTTCCACCGCCGCGGCCCAACTCGGCCTGCTGGGATTCCTTCATCTCTCCCAACCCGAGTCGGCCCACCTTTCCTCTCGCCGCCAGCCCGACCAGGAGGCCCGCTCCACTCCGTGCGGGTGAAGACAAAGCCGACCGCCGCAGCCGCTAACGCCTGGGCCCCGCACCGACCCCACCTGTCATGAGTCCAACCGCTCCCCTCCTCTGCTTTTCGCCCGAGCGGGAAAAAGCTCGCCGCCGCCGCGCCAATCTGCCCCGCCTCGGATCCCTTGGAGATGAAAGCGTGGCCCTGGTGCGTCCACGTCGCCACAGAGCAGTTGGAGCCGACAGGACTGTCAGGGACGCACCGCGCCGTGGGCATTTTGCTCTCCCGCGCGCAACGGCCGCATGACACAGTACCCGGTTGTTCCCCACTACCCCCCCTCGATTCCTTGGCCGCGAAGGCGAGGTGGAGAGCACCAGCGCTTCCCTCACTGCCAACCAGGCCCCACTGGCTCCTCGACGCCCCTCGGCCGTCCGATTGGCGCGGACGCCGAGGATGAACGCCACCCCGCGAGCGCCCAAGCTGCCGCCTATAAGTACCCGAGCCCCGTGCTCTACGGTTCCACCGCCCCGCCGCCGCTTGCGGCTTCACCCAAACCACACCACCGAACCGCTAGAAGGCAAGAAGGAAGAAGAAGTGAGGAGAAGGAGGCGGGGAGGAGCTGCCATCGTCGGAGAAGAAGCAGGAGCCGCTGCCGGGAGGAGGAGCCTCGCCGGGACGCTGCTGCGGCCGGACGCCGGAGGATCGAGAGCAGCAAGGGAACCACGAGCCGTACCACTACCACCGCACCACCAAGCCGAACCCCGACGTCCACTACCGCGCCAGTGAGCACCGCTCTAGCCCCCAGTCCAACCTCGCCGTTGCTTTCCCGACCATGGCGCTTCGGTGCGGAGGTCGAGGGCCGCTGCCGGCCTCTCGGATACATGCACACACGTGCACGGACTGGCCCTAAGCCTCCTGTACGCCGACGCCACCATGCCTGCAGACTGTCCGCCATGCTTGCCGCCATGGCCAAGCCATGCCATGGCGCGCTGCCGATTTCCGGCCACCGGGAACCCCTGGACACGCTGGCCCCACGGGAGCACGTCCGCCGCAACGGGGCGCACCTCATGCGCACGTCGCCGGTGAAAGACGCCCGCGGGGAAGACCTACCCCTACCTTGCCATCGGGGGAGAGTCCGCACGGGGCGCTCTGCGCCACCGTGGCGCAACTTTGCGCCGGCCAAAATTCCGGCCGCCTCGCCGTCGAGGTCGCGTGCCGCCATGCTCGCCGTGTGCTGCCGTGTGCCGCCGCCGCGCGCCGCACGCCGCCGAGCGATTTGGTTATCTTTGGTGAGCCGTGCGCGAACCCGAAGGCCCCAATCGCATAGCCGCCTAGTCAATTCGGCAAAAACTAGACCGCTTCCCTGCCATTGCAGCTCGCCGGCGCCACCGTGCCGCTCTCGCCGTGGCCGGCCGTGTCCGGTAACCAACCGTAACCATCATCGGCCTTCCCGAGCTCGCCCAGATGTCGCGGAGCCGGTGCGCTCGCCATCTAGGCCGGAGCGCCGCCCCAGCGCCGGATTGCGCCGCCATGCCGCCGCCGGCCAAGTCTCGGCCGCGCGCTGGGCATGGGACGGGGATGGGGAGGAGAACGGGGGATCCGGCGCTGTGCTGATGGACTGAGTCCATGTGGACCGAGCCTTGCCGGTGGGTCCACGTGCGCCAGTCCACCGTGCGCCCCGAGTCATGGACCGGACGTGTCCCTGCGGACCGAGATGGACCCAGCTCTGGTGGACCACGTCGCTGACAGCGGGTCCCGCTGACGCCGGTCCACCGTGAGCCGATGACCGTACACCGAGCCCAGTCCGGATCCAGACCGGTGACATGGCGCGCCCTGGCGCCGCCACGTGTCGGGCCCGGCCCGGCCCAGATCCGGCCGATCGGCCCATTAGCGGCCCAGTTACGGCCCATTACCGGCCCAACGGGTCGTTGACTTGGTCAACGCTGACGTCAGCAGTGACATCAGCAGGTCCCACGTGTCATGCTGACGTTAGCAGCCACATCAGCGCCACGTCAGCCCTGCTTGTCCAGTCAGCTGCCTCCTCTGTGCGACACGTGGCGGGCCCCTGTGATGCCACGTGTCAGCCTGTTATTTAATCCCTATTTAATCTTTTCTTAATATGTTTTCAGCTTTAGAAATTCATATCTAATTCATCGTAGCTCCAAAAAATACAAACAAGGTACCGAAATTTTCAGTAATTCGAGCACAATAATTTGAAGCTATGTTTGAGTGCATTCGGTTCTTCTATATTTTGTTTGCTTCTTTGTGAACTCTATAGGGGTCGCTGACGCGACTATTAAATATTCATTTCAGAGCCGGACGAGGAGGAGGACTTTGACCAGGACGACTACGAGTACGACGAGGAGTTAGGGGACGACGAAGAAGGTGCCACATCCCATCCACTTTCTTAGATCCCATTACGCATTGCAATACACTTTACTTTTTCTGCAATACAATGTTATTCCTGTGATAGGTTGCATGGTAGTATTTATACTTGATCGGCCCTACCTTGACTCGACTATCACCCTGCCACCGCTGTTAGGCTAGACTCGCGCTTACTAATTTGCTCTCTTAATTATCTCTACTACGCTGTATATCTGTGATGTGAGGCGTGGTGGATATGGATATGATATGGGCGGTAATATGGATTCGATCATGGAGAGCGTGCTGCGTGAGTCTTGGGTGAGTGGTGAGGGTTGAGTCGGCCGAACAGTGATTACGACGAGCTTCGAGTGAGTCTTGCCGAGGGGGTATGGCCTGGGTATCCCCGCTGATTGACTACCTGTGGCGGATAACTGGTTTGGTGTGAGGTGTCCCATGGTGTGAGCTTTCCGGAGTGGAGCCTTGGGAATGGGGTGCTGTGGCGGCACGTTAAAGATTAGCCCATACGGGGGAGACATTGCTGTTTGGCCATTACCTAAGGACTTGGGGGCTAGTGACCGGATCATTGGATGCTTACTATCCACTCGCTCTCTAATGGGGGAGAGACGGTCTAACCATCTGGTAGGACGAATGCCATTACTGCCGGGTGTAAGCGGAAGTGTCGGGAGGTACGAGCCGAGAGTGCTCACACCCTCCTTAACCAACATAGTGACCCCTTGGCCTGGTACTATGTCTCACAGTCTCGGCGGCCAGGGTCGAGAGGCAGGATGGTGTTCGCTCTGGGCTTATGGCGATCGATATCTGCCTAGATGATGATCGCATCAATGATGGCTATCTTGTGGATTAGTGAAACCTCTGCAGAGTGTATGGTTGATCGATCGATACATATGCCAACTCGTCGGTTATGGACCAGTCCCGTGTGATGCTTGCTTGTCTAGGAGAGGAGTCTTCTACCTATCTGGGAGGAGTGTGTGTGGTTGGGATTGATATCTGGCTGTGAGCCTCGGGAGGCTGTGGGCCATTGAGGCATGACGAGAGGGAGTCGTTCATGTCGACCACGCGTGGTGTGGAAGGGGTGTGTGGTGTGTGGTGTGTGGTGTGGTATGGATGGGATGGATGATGGATTGGGGAATGGATAACAAATTGACCAACTATATATATATTAAACATGGTTACCACTCGCATAGGAAACCTCAGCCTTTTAGGTTCCCTTGTTATACCCTGTATTTACTTTTATTGCATCCAACTCCACATATAATCATGGGGTGGGAATGTGGCCAGTACAATCTGTACTGATACTTTGGATAAACAGGTGATGAGTCGGACTACAACTATGATGACGATAGCTATGAGGATTAGTGGGTCTCGTTGCTACGCTCAAGTGATGGAGATCGTGTTGCTGCTTCTGCTTCTATCTTCAGCTGTTCCAGATGTTTACATTTCAGCATGATTCCGCCGGTGTGGCGATGTAATAAGTTAATGTAATCCCGTACTATTTACTATTTTTGAGATGATGTATGGAATGTATCAACTGAACTATTGTAATGTGATGGAATATATCTGTCGTGTTACCCTCAATTCTGTGAGATTCCCTTTGCAGAATTGGAGGTTGTTTCAGTTGGTATCAAAGCCATACTTGACCCTATTACGAGACCCTTAGGATTGGACGACTAGTATAAGAGCCAGACCTTCTTTCGGTTATATTACCGACCATTGCATCTCTTTTTATGCATGGCTTATCTTTATATATATGACTTGCTAACCAAATTTCCCCTTGAAACCTGCAGATGACGAGCCTAGGATTCCCACCGATCGGACCCCTACCCCGTGCTACCCTCAAGTTGACCTACACAGGACAGGTGTCTGGAGGTTTTGCAATAACCCTCCGCCGAGTGCTCAAGATCTTAGGAGTCCCTGTGGAGGAGATCAAGTACGTCTGCTCAGGCAAGCCAGGTGAAGATGGTGGAATTGAAGGTTACGTCGTCACCAGAGTGGAAGTCCCTGCAAGTCTGACCCTGCCTTCAGTACCTGCTTTCTCTGAGATGTCAGTGGACGAGACTTGTGAGGAAGGAATTCAATCGACCTCCCACCATGCTCTCCGACGTGCACTGAGAGACCACTACCCCCACTTGCAGGTGACAGAGTATCGCCTCTTCCCTCAAGCCCTCCACCTTGAGCTCAACTCTGAAGCGCAAGTTGTTGAGGCCTTCAACAGAGCCAGCTTTGAGGATGACCCCTGTCTTCGTGCCTCTGGCTACCACCTGGTGAACCAGGACCGGTACATTGAGGAGCTGGAGAAGACCGTGTTCTCTTGCTGGACTACCAGGAGTGGTTAGCAAAGGGAGCTGAAGAAAATACCAAGCTGAAAGAGACAATCACCAAGCTACAAGACCAGTTAGTGTGCCAGGCTATGGACCACAAAGCTGAAATAGCTGACCTCCAGTACAAGACTGCAGACATAGGCAATGGGAACTGGTACTCGGACTGCAAGGTCCTAGGGCTACAGAGAGACCTCAAGGAGAGGAGTGCAGCCTTAGCCAGAGAGCGAGAGCAGTCGAGAAGCTATGGAGTGCAGATGCAAACACTCCACGACAGCAAGCAAGCCATGGCAAGAAAGCTGAAGGAGCAGAAGGTCAAAGCCGTGAGGAACCAGGGTCACCTCATCAACACTGTGAGGATGAACGAGCTTCTCCATGAGAAGGTCATGCTGACCGAGGTAGCTTGGACAGTGTCTGACAAGAAGCGACGCAAGGAGATTGAAGAGATCCAAAAGCAGTTGCCCCCACACAAGCGTGTGCAGCCTCAGAGGGAGACGTTCAAGATCGGCGAATCTACTCTGAACCCGAAGGACTGCCCACCAGCCACTGGAGTGAAGCCCACTGAGGAGCACGACGAGGCCCTCACCTACGCCAAGCGCCTGTACAGGACCAGAGCCGAGATAAGAGCTGCTGGTGAGCGTGTTCCTCCAGCAGTCCACCACCAGGAGTAGGTGAGAGTACAATGGACCCTGCGTGGTCAAGAGTCAAGTCTTAGCATAGATGAGTAGTCACCAGTCATGAGTTCAGCTCTATCATGAGTCAAGTAGTAGTCCCCCATGAGATGTAAGCCGTCATGATGTATCCCTATGAGTAGTAGAGGTCAAGATGTACCCCCATGAGTCATCATGCATAGAACGAACCCTATCAGAACTATTACCATATTATAATATATTTATAATTCCACCCATGTAATGAGTGTTCGGATTTTATTGCTTCTTATGGTTCTTATCGCTTCTTTGCATGAGTGTTGGATAGATTAAATGTTTTCCTTAAGTTGTTGAAATCACTTAAGTATATTGAATTATATAATAATCCATATTATGAGTACTAAGACTTTTATGGTCCGTATCACAGATGTCAACCCGTCGTTCAGCTCGCCTTGAACGCCGTTCACCGTCCCCCGCGCCAGCCATGGGGCGCAGTGCCCGCAACCGTGGTCGTGGTCGTGGACGTGGACGTGGACGTGGTCGTGGTCGTGGTCGCGGCCGCGGCCGCAATCTCAACCTGGGTGGTGATGACCGTCGTGAGGTGACCCCACCACCGGTCAACAACAATGGTGGAGAGGAAGTTCCAGTTGAGGAAGTACCAGGAGGAGGAGGTGGAGTGGAAGCACCAGGAGGAGGAGGTGGAGAGGAGATTCCAGCTGGAGGTGGAGGCGGCAATGCTCCACCACCGCCACCGCCAAACCTAGCTGAGATCATGGCACAGCAGACTCAGCTTCTTGCCGCTTTGGTTGATGGAGCCAACCGCCGTCCTGGTGGCCTGCCCAATGACTTTCAGTGAAAACTTGAAGGGTTTCTGAAACTGCGCCCTTCCATCTTCGATGGCAAGAATAGTGATCCAATTGCTGCTGATGATTGGCTGAGGGAGATCAAGAAGAAGTTGGACCTCACTACCTGTACTGATGAAGAGTGTGTTGGGGTCACTGCCCACCAGCTTGTGGGTGCTGGACGCTCATGGTGGGACAGCTACTGTGAATCCCATGAGGACCCCGGAAGCATTTCTTGGGACGAGTTCGCGGAAGAGTTCCGTGAGTTCTTCGTCCCTGAGGGTGCCATGAAGGCCAAGGAGAAGGAGTTCCGTCATGTCACTATGATCCACAATGAGAGAGTCCATGAGTACACCAACCACTTTACCAACCTACTGCGCTATGCTCCACCCGCATATGCTGCTGATGAGAATGAGAAGATGTACTACTATCATGAAGGTCTGAGTACCCGCATCAAGCTCGCTCTCTCTGGCACAAAGAGCCGTACTCTGAGAGAACTCATTGACTGCTGCATGGACATTGAAAAGGATCGCATGGAAGCTGATGCTCTGTGTGATAAGAAGGAGAGGAAGCATCGCCCTGAAGGACCCTCTCGCGCTCCCAACTCTCAGAAGCGCCGCAAGGAGGCTCCTGTGCAAGGCCGCTATCGCAATACTCAGAACTTTGCGCCTACAGCTGGTCGTGGTGGGGGTAACTACACCAACAACTACCCTCGCCAGAACAACCCAGTGGTGAGCCGCCCCGTGGGGAACCGCTCCGCGCCTGGCCGTCCCGCACCGAACAACAGCAATTGGAGGGCTCCCGCGACAACCCCAGCAGGCGGTATGGGCCCTACTTGCTTTGGTTGCGGACAGCTGGGTCACAAGGTCATGGACTGTCCTCAGAAGACTGCTACTCCTGGAGCTCAGAACACTCAGTACCGCGCTCCTGCCCTGCGTGGTCATCTCACTCACCTGACTGCAGAAGATGCTCAGGCTGCCCCAGACGTGGTGTACGGTATGTTTTTAGTACATGGTGCAAAAGCTTCCGTTCTTTTTGATTCTGGAGCTACTTGTTCTTACATATCAGCTAAGTTTGCTAGAGAGCATAACATACCAGTTACTCCCTGTAGAGAACCTATCGTTACCAGCTCACCTCTAGGAGAACTGAAGTGTACCCACCTATGTAAGCGAGTGAAACTTACCATAGAGGGTTTTACCTTTCTAGCCAACCTCACCTTACTACCCTCCCCAAGCTTCGATGTTATCCTAGGGATGGATTGGTTAACCAAACACCGAGGACTCATATCCTGCTCACCCAGATACGTGCAGATAACCCATCCTAGCGGCCAAGCTGTTCGATGCCTACCCCAGGCAAAACAATTAGCCAACTTGCTTTGTGCCTTAGCAACCAAACCTGAAGCCAATACCGAAACCAAGACAATAGATGAGGTACCTGTGGTGAGAGACTATGCTGATGTATTCCCTAAGGAGTTACCAGGAATGCCCCCTGATCGTGATGTGGAGTTCGTTATCGATCTCCTGCCTGGTACGGGTCCCATTGCTAAGCGACCCTACCGCATGTCAGTTGATGAGCTAGAAGAGCTTAAGAAGCAGTTGAAGGAGCTGTCTGAGAAAGGTTACATTCGACCTAGTGCTTCACCTTGGGGATCCCCTGTCTTATTTGTGAAGAAGAAAGATGGCTCGATGAGGATGTGCATCGATTATCATAATCTTAATGCTGTCACCAACAAGAACAAATATCCCCTGCCAAGGATAGATGATTTGCTAGATCAGTTGCGAGGTGCCAAGTACTTCTCCAAGATTGATCTCAGATCAGGCTATCACCAGATGAAGGTTTGCGAGGAAGACATCCCTAAGACTGCCTTTGTCGCCCGATATGGCCAATACGAGTACACCATGGTGTCCTTCGGACTCACGAATGCTCCAGCCTACTTCATGAATATGATGAATAAGGTGTTCATGGATGTGCTCGATAAGTTCATGGTGGTATTCATCGATGATATCCTCATCTACTCTACCACTGCTGAAGAGCATGAGGAACATCTGAGAACAGTGCTCGAACGGCTGAGTCAACATCAACTATATGCTAAGTTTAGCAAATGTGAATTCTGGCTCGAAGAAGTTGCTTTTCTGGGTCATGTACTTTCAGCAGAAGGAGTTGCTGTAGACCCCGCCAAGATTTAAGCCGTGAAAGAATGGGAACAACCCCGTTCTGTGACTGAGGTTAGGAGTTTCTTGGGATTGGCTAGATATTATCGCCAATTCATCGAGAACTTCTCCAAGATAGCTTGCCCTATGACCAACCTCTTGAAGAAGACCAAGGAGTTTGAGTGGACGCCCGAGTGTGAACAGAGCTTTCAATCCTTGAAAGAGAAGCTTACCACCACTCCGGTGCTAGCATTGCCTGATATCAGCAAGGACTTTGTAGTCTATTGCGATGCCTCTCATCAAGGACTCGGTTGCGTGTTGATGCAAAACGGGAAGGTCATTGCTTATGCCTCCCGCCAGCTGAAAGAACATGAGCAACGCTATCCTACCCATGATCTCGAGCTAGCTGCTGTTGTACATGCTTTGAAGATCTGGAGGCATTACTTGATTGGCAACAAGTGTGATATCTATACCGATCACAAGAGTCTGAAGTACTTCTTCACTCAAGAAGACCTGAACATGAGGCAGCGTCGATGGTTAGAGCTCATCAAAGACTATGACCTAGAAAACACTATCATCCGGGGAAGGCCAACGTAGTCGCTGATGCTCTTAGCCGCAAGAGTTATTGCCACACTCTGATCGCGGAATCCGTGCCTCCTGAGCTTAAGCAGGAGTTGGAAGACTTCCAGCTAGAAATACTACCCCATGGTCTGCTAAACGAGCTCCGCATTCAGTACAATCTCACTGATCGTATCCGTGAAGCTCAGAAAGACTGTGAGGAGATGGAGTACATACGTGGCCTGATGGAGCTGGGATATAGCCCTGAATTTAGGGAAGATGAACGTGGAACCATCTGGTTCAATGACAGAATCTGTGTGCCCTCCAATCCATCTCTGCGAGAGGAGATCTTATTAGAAGCACATGATTCTAAATATTGCATTCACCCTGGTGGTGTGAAGATGTATCAAGATCTCAAGAAGCATTTCTGGTGGAAGAACATGAAAGCAGAAATTGCGGGACATGTGGCCAGATGTGACATCTGCAACAGAGTCAAGGCCGAACATAAAAGACCCGCTGGATTGCTAAAGCCTCTTGATATTCCTGAATGGAAGTGGGAAAGCATATCCATGGATTTCATCGTGGGATTGCCTCGCTCCCCACGTGGAAATGATTCTATTCTGGTAATAGTTGATCGCTTGACTAAAGTCGCTCATTTCTTGCCTGTCAAGGAAAAGATCCGAGCTGAATAGTTAGCTGACCTATACATCAAGGAAATTCTCCGACTGCACGGTGCCCCTAAAAGCATCGTATCTGATCGAGGATCCTTGTTCATGTCCCGCTTCTGGCAACAGATGCATAGATCCATTGGGACTAAGCTTGATTACAGTACAGCTTACCATCCTCAAACCGATGGGCAGACAGAAAGAGTAAACCAAATCCTGAAATACGGGTCTGATTGGGAGAAGAGCCTACCACATGCAGAGTTTTCCTACAATAATAGCTACCAAGCCAGCATCAAGATGCCACCGTTTGAAGCTTTGTATGGGAGACCTTGCAACACCCCGCTCATGTGGTCAGAACCTGGTGAAAGAGCTTTTCACGGTGCCGACAAGATCAGAGAAGCCGAAGAAGGCGTTGCTTAAGTCAGAGAGAATCTAAAAGCCGCTCAAAGCCGACAGAAGAGCTATGCTGACAAAAGGCGTAGAGACCTTGAGTTCGCAGTTGGGGATTCTGTCTATCTCAAGGTGTCCCCGCTCCAAGGTACCGTCAGGTTCCATGTGAAGGGAAAGCTCGCTCCAAGATACATAGGCCCCTACCCGATCATAGAGAGAATTGGGAAGCTAGCATACAGGCTTGAACTACCTCCAGAGTTGTCAGGGGTGCACCCCGTCTTTCATGTGTCACAGCTACGCAAGTGTCTTAAGCTGCCAGAACAACAACAGGTGACCACCGATGTACTAGATGTGCAGAACTCACTTGAGTACAAAGAACACCCAATCAAGATTCTAGGGTGGGACACCAAAGAAACTAGAAGCCAGTCAATTCCTATGTGCAAGGTTCAGTGGAGCAACCACACCGAAAGAGAAGCCACGTGGGAGAAGGAGTCAGAACTTCATGCCATATACCCCTATCTATTCGATGGGTAAGTTACACTTTAAATATCGGGGACGAGATTCTCGTAAGGGGGTAGGACTGTAACATCCTAAAATCCGAGTTACAAAATTTTTTCACCAAAACCTTGTGATGATGATGTGTCATGTAGGTTACAACTCAAAACCCCACCTAGTTCAACCTCGGAGCTTGCATTTGTATTTAATTTCTCATGCATTTTAATTCAAGTTTGTTTTGGAGTTATTGGTTCTTTTGTTTGCTTAAATTAAATTAACTCAAAAACATATTTATTTATTATATTATAAATAAATATGAGCACACCTATATTATGTTATGGGAAATAATATCCTAAATAAGACTATGACCCTATATGACCTCCATGAAAATACCACACTTGTGACATGGTTTAAAACTTACAAACACATAGGCAAAGAAATGAAAACAGAAAAAGAAATCAGAAAAGAAAAGGGAAGAACAAATGCTAGGCCATTTCGGCCCATGACCCAGCAACAGGCCCACTCGCCTTTTCTTTTCCTTCTACCCTTCCACCGCCGTGACCCAACTCGGCCTGCTTGGATTCCTTCATCTCTCCCAACCCGAGTCGGCCCACCTTTCCTCTCGCCGCCAGCCCGACCAGGAGGCCCGCTCCACTCCGCGCGGGTGAAGACAAAGCCGACCGCCGCAGCCGCTGACGCCTGGGCCCCGCACCGACCCCACCTGTCATGAGTCCAACCGCTCCCCTCCTCTGCTTTTCGCCCGAGCGGGAAAAAGCTCGCCGCCGCCGCGCCAATCCGCCCCGCCTCGGATCCCTTGGAGACGAAAGCGTGGCCCTGGTGCGTCCACGTCGCCGCGGAGCAGTTGGAGCTAACAGGACTGTCAGGGACGCACCGCGCCGCGGGCATTTTGCTCTCCCGCGCGCAACGGCTGCCTGACACTGTACCCGGTTGTTCCCCACTACCCCCTCGATTCCTTGGCCGCGAAGGCGAGGTGGAGAGCACCAGCGCTTCCCTCACTGCCAACCAGGCCCCACTGGCTCCTCGACGCCCCTCGGCCGTCTGATTGGCGCTGATGCTGAGGATGAACGCCACCCCACGAGCGCCCAAGCTGCCGCCTATAAGTACCTGAGCCCCGCGCTCTAGGGTTCCACCGCCCCGCCGCTACTTGCGGCTTCACCCAAACCACACCACCGAACCGCTAGAAGGCAAGAAGGAAGAAGAAGTGAGGAGAAGAAGGAGGCGGGGAGGAGCTGCCGTCGTCGGAGAAGAAGCAGGAGCCGCCGCCGGGAGGAGGAGCCTCGCCGGGACGCTGCTGCCGCCGGACGCCATGAAGATGAGCCGTGGGCCGCCGCACGCCGTGGCACCCCCGCTGGCGAAGATGACGCCATGAAGTGGCGATGTGAAGCCTTGCCACATGCCGCCATGCTCGCCGTGCGCTGCCGTGTGCCGCCGCCGCGCGCCGCACGCCGCCGAGTGATTTGGTTATCTTTGGCGAGCCGTGCGTGAACCCGAAGGCCCCAATCGCATAGCCGCCTAGTCAATTCGGCAAAAACTAGACCGCTTCCCTGCCATTGCAGCTCGCCGGCGCCACCGTGCCGCTCTCGCCGTGGCCGGCCGTGTCCGGTAACCAACCGTCACCATCATCGGCCTTCCCGAGCTCGCCCAGATGTCGCGGAGCTGGTGCACTCGCCATCTAGGCCGGAGCGCCGCCCCAGCATCGGATTGCGCCGCCATGCCATCGCCGGCCAAGTCTCGGCCACGCGTTGGGCATGGGACGGGGATGGGGAGGAGAACGGGGGATCCGGCGCTGTGCTGATGGACTGAGTCCATGTGGACCGAGCCTTGCCGGTGGGTCCACGTGCGCCAGTCCACCGTGCGCCGCGAGTCATGGACCGGACGTGTCCCTGCGGACCGAGATGGACCCAGCTCTGGTGGACCACGTCGCTGACAGCGGGTCCCGCTGACGCCGGTCCACCGTGAGCCGATGACCGTACACCGAGCCCAGTCCGGATCCAGACCGGTGATGTGGCGCGCCCTGGCGCCGCCACGTGTCGGGCCCGGCCCGGCCCAGATCCGGCCCATCGGCCCATTAGCGGCCCAGTTACGGCCCATTACCGGCCCATCGGGCCGTTGACTTGGTCAACGCTGACGTCAGCAGTGACGTCAGCAGGTCCCACGTGTCATGCTGACGTTAGCAGCCACATCAGCGCCACGTCAGCCCTGCTTGTCCAGTCAGCCGCCTCCTCTGTGCGACACGTGGCGGGCCCCTGTGATGCCACGTGTCAGCCTGTTATTTAATCCCTGTTTAATCTTTTCTTAATATGTTTTCAGCTTCAGAAATTCATATCTAGTTCATCGTAGCTCCGAAAAATACAAACAAGGTACCGAAATTTTCAGTAATTCGAGCACAATAATTTGAAGCTATGTTTGAGTGCATTCGGTTCTTCTATATTTTATTTGCTTCTTTGTGAACTCTATAGGAGTCGCTGATGCGACTATTAAATATTCGTTTCAGAGCCGGACGAGGAGGAGGACTTTGACCAGGACGACTACGAGTACGACGAGGAGTTAGGGGATGATGAAGAAGGTGCCACATCCCATCCACTTTCTTAGATCCCATTACGCATTGCAATACACTTTACTTTTTCTGCAATACAATGTTATTCCTGTGATAGGTTGCATGGTAGTATTTATTCTTGATCGGCCCTACCTTGACTATCACCCTGCCACCGCTGTTAGGCTAGACTCGCGCTTACTAATTTGCTCTCTTAATCATCTCTACTACGCTGTATATCTGTGATGTGAGGCGTGGTGGATATGGATATGATATGGGCGGTAATATGGATTTGATCATGGAGAGCGTGCTGCGTGAGTCTTGGGTGAGTGGTGAGGGTTGAGTCGGCCGAACAGTGATTACGACGAGCTTCGAGCGAGTCTTGCCGAGGGGGTACGGCCTGGGTATCCCCGCTGATTGACTACCTGTGGCGGGTAACTGGTTTGGTGTGAGGTGTCCCATGGTGTGAGCTTTCCGGAGTGGAGCCTTGGGAATGGGGTGCTGTGGCGGCACGTTAAAGAATAGCCCATACGGGGGAGACATTGCTGTTTGGCCATTACCTAAGGACTTGGGGGCTAGTGACCGGATCATTGGACGCTTACTATCCACTCGCTCTCTAATGGGGGAGAGACGGTCTAATCTTTTGTTTGCCATTACTGCCGGGTGTAAGCGGAAGTGTCGGGAGGTACGAGCCGAGAGTGCTCACACCCTCCTTAACCAACATAGTGACCCCTTGGCCTGGTACTATGTCTCACAGTCTCGACGGCTAGGGTCGAGAGGCAGGATGGTGTTCGCTCTGGGCTTATGGCGATCGATATCTGCCTAGATGATGATCGCATCAATGATGGCTATCTTGTGGATTAGTGAAACCTCTGCAGAGTGTATGGTTGATCGATCGATACATATGCCGACTCGTCCGTTATGGACCAGTCCCGTGTGATGCTTGCTTGTCTAGGAGAGGAGTCTTCTGCCTATCTGGGATGAGTGCGTGTGGTTGGGATTGATATCCGGCTGTGAGCCCCGGGAGGCTGTGGGCCGTTGAGGCATGACGAGAGGGAGTCGTTCATGTCGACCATGCGTGGCGTGGAAGGGGTGTGTGGTGTGTGGTGTGGTATGGATGGGATGGATGATGGATTGGGGAATGGATAACAAATTGACCAAATATATATATATATTAAACATGGTTACCACTCGCATAGGAAACCTCAGCCTTTTAGGTTCCCTTGTTATACCCTGTATTTACTTTTATTGCATCCAACTCCACATATAATCATGGGGTGGGAATGTGGACAGTACAATCCGTACTGATACTTTGGATAAACAGGTGATGAGTCGGACTACAACTATGACGACGATAGCTATGAGGATTAGTGGGTCTCGTTCCTACGCTCAAGTGATGGAGATCGTGTTGCTGCTTCCGCTTCTATCTTCAGCTGTTCTGGATGTTTACATTTCAGCATGATTCCGCCGGTGTGGTGATGTAATAAGTTAATGTAATCCTGTACTATTTACTATTTCTGAGACGATGTATGGAATGTATCAACTGAACTATTGTAATGTGATGGAATATATCTGTCGTGTTACCCTCGATTCTGTGAGATTCCCTTCGCGGAATTGGAGGTTGTTTCAAGCTGGCACAACTAGCAATAGCAAAACTAAGCAAGGCATTCACAGAGGTACTGCTAGTACAAACAGAAGATTGGAGACAGGCTCTGATAGACCAGATCAATGGTGACCATGTAACATCAGATGAAGCAAGCGTAGCAAGGCTAGCGGCACGCACATGAAACTACACCATCATTGATGGAATCCTATACAAAAAAGGCATAGTGCAACCATTGCTCAGGTGCATAACCGAAGTAGAAGGCAGAGACCTCCTACAAAGTATTCACTCGGGGATGTGTGGATCGCACATTGGGCCACGAGCATTGTTAGCAAAAGCAACCTGACAAGGTTTCTATTGGCCTACTCACATCAAAGACGCACTCCAGATAGTAAAGACATGCAAGGCTTGTCAAAGCTTCACCCCACATCAAACTGGTCCAGGGGGTGGACACAGCTCATACCTCCGACCTGGCCACTCTAGAGGTGGGGCATGGACCTCGTCGGCCCACTACCACCAGCGCAATGCGGAAGTAAATACGCGGTGGTCGCAGTAGAGTACTTCACAAGATGGATAGAAGCAAAGCCATTATCAACCATCACATCTGAGATAGTGAAGAAATTCTTTTGCCAGAATATAATCTGCAGATTCAGAGTCCCAAGGACCCTGACAGTAGATAATGGAAAGCAGTTCGACTCTGAAAAGTTCAAAGAATTCTGCAAAAGCATTGGAACTTAGTTAGCCTTCGCTTCCGTCTACCACCCAGAGAATAACGGGGCCGTTGAAAGATCAAACAGAATCATATTCTCAGAAATATCAAAGACACTCCTTGACCTGAAAAAAGGAAAGTGGGTTGAGGAACTGCCAAAGGTAGTCTGGTCACACAAAACAAACATATGCAGAACCACTGGATTTACCCCATTCAAGCTCTTGTATGGCGAAGAAGCAATGATGCCAGAGGAAATCAAGCATCAAAGCCTCCGAGTGATAAAACGGGTCCTTGCGGAGGATGAAGAATACAGTAAAGAGATGACAGAGGCTTACAGATTAGAAGCCGTGGACAACATTGAAAAATACCAACAACAAACAAAAAGATGGAGAGACACCAAGGTTGTTAGCAAAGACATAAGAGACGGTGATTGGGTGTTACGAAGGAAGCCAAACGCACAGAACGCAGGGAAATTGCAACCAAAGTGGGAAGGCCCTTACTTGGCAAAGCAAGCAGCAAAACAAGGATCTTTTCACCTACAAGATGGGAAGACAACGGTTCACTCCTGGAATGTGGACAACCTTAGGAAATACTATGCATAGATTGTAAAGAGCCTTCACAAAAATATAAGCGGAGGTCTCTGGTATTTACTTTTTACTACATTTACCGCAAAAACCGGTTTGCACTCTTTTCCTCACACAGGGGCTCCAAATCGGAGGTGTGGTTTTTAACGAGGCAAAACCATTGTAATCAACCTCTGAATATATAAAGAGGACCCCGCAAAAGCATCACAGCGGTCGAAAGCAGCTAGCAACGGAGCTGCAATATTCGACAAAAGCTACCTGCAACGTTTGAGGTCACTTCAAACTTGGCCTTAATAGGCAAGCACAAGATATGAAACAACCTCCTAGTTTGCTACAAGCCCTTGAAAGGAGACATGTCATTTCAGCCATCAAGGCAAGCAGACAGGCCACAAAAGGCTATGCCAAAATCAAA
>JAENPR010002791.1:0-41762 GCA_018135685.1 Themeda triandra | reverse complement strand
GAGAGGCTAGAGGTGTCAAAATGCCTTAACCATGGCGTACGGGCATGCTTGACTTGGTGCGAGGAGCCATAGGATGCGTTGAACCGACCGCAAGGCGGCAAAGATGGTCGTGTGTGCAAATATGGCGCTTCTAGAGCCGTGGAGCCAAGGTTAAGGGCCGTTCGTGCTCTCGAGCGATGGCAAACGCTATGGTAGAGAGGCCAGAGGTGTCAAAATGCCTTAACCATGGCGCACGGCATGCTTGACTCAGCCGGAGCCATAGGATGCGTTGAACCGACCGTGCGGCAAGATGGTCGTGTGTGCAAATATGGCAGTTTTGGAGCCCGTGGAGCCATGGTTAAGGGCCCTTCAGTGCTCTCGGGTGATGAAAACTCTATGGTGGAGAGGTGAGAGGCATCAAAATGGCTTAACCATGGCGTACGGCGTGCTTGACCCGGTGCCGAGAGCCGTAGGATGCACAGATCCGGCCGTGCGGCAAAGACAAAGCACATGTGTGTGCAATTATGGATGTTCTGAGTCGTGGAGCTATAGTTAAGGGCCGTTCGGGCTCTCGGTGATGACAAATATTGTGGTGGTGAGGCCGTAGGCATCAAAACGCCTTAACCATGGCATACGGTCGTGCTTGACCTAGTGTCGAGAGCTATAGGACATGCAGGAACCGGCCGGTAGCATAGTCGTGTGTGCAAATATGGCAGCTTCTAGAGCCGTGGAGCCATGGTTAAGGGCCATTCGGGTTCTCAGCGGTAACAAACGCTGTGGTGGAGAGGCCAAAGGTGTTAAAATGCCTTAACCATGGTGCATGGGCGTGCTTGACTTGGTGCGAGGAGCCGTAGGATGCGTTAGGAACCGTCGGCGCGGCAAAGAAAAGTCGTGTGTGCAAATATGGCAGCTTCCGGAGCCGTGGAGCCGAGGTTAAGGGCCGTTCGTGCTCTCGAGCGATGACAAACGCTATGGTAGAGAGGCCGAGGTGTCAAAATGCCTTAACCATGGCGTACGGGCATGCTTGACTCAAGAGCCGGAGCCATAGGATGCGTTGGAACCGACCATGCGGCAAAGATGGTCGTGTGTGCAAATGTGGCAGTTTTGGAGCCCGTGGAGCCATGGTTAAGGGCCCTTCAGTGCTCTCGGGTGATGGAAAACTCTATGGTGGAGAGGTGAGAGGCATCAAAATGGCTTAACCATGGCGTACGGGTGTGCTTGAACCGGTGCCGAGAGCCGTAGGATGCACAGGATCCGACCGTGCGGCAAAGACAATGTGTGTGCAATTATGGATGTTCGAGTCGTGGAGCTATAGTTAAGGGCCGTTCGGCTCTCGGTGATGACAAACATTGTGGTGGTGAGGCCAGAGGCATCAAAACGCCTTAACCATGGCATACGGTCGTGCTTGACCTAGTGTCGAGAGCTATAGGACACGCAGGAACCGGGCCGTGGTAGCATAGTCGTGTGTGCAAATATGGCGCTTCTAGAGCGTGGAGCCATGGTTAAGGGCCATTCGTTCTTGGGCGGCAACAAATGCTGTGGTCGAGAGGCCAAAGGTGTCAAAATGCCTTAACCATGGTGCATGGGCGTGCTTGACTTGGTGCGAGGAGCCGTAGGATGCATAGGAACCGTCGTGCGGGCAAAGAAGTCGTGTGTGCAAATATGGCGCTTCTGAGCCGTGGAGCCGAGGTTAAGTGCCGTTCGTGCTCTCGAGCGATGGCAAACGCTATGGTAGAGAGGCCAGAGGTGTCAAAATGCCTTAACCATGGCGTACGGGCATGCTTGACTCGAGCCGGGAGCCATAAATGCGTTGAACCGACCGTGCGGCAAAGATGGTCGTGTGTGCAAATATGGCAGCTTTGGAGCCGCCGTGGAGCCATGGTTAAGGGCCCTTCAGCTCTCGGTGATGGAAAACTCTATGGTGGAGAGGTGAGAGGCATCAAAATGGCTTAACCATGGCGTACGGGCGTGTGCTTGAACCGGTGCCGAGAGCCATAGGATGCACAGATCCGACCGTGCGGCAAAGACAAGCCGTGTGTGCAATTATGGATGTTCTAGAGTCGTGGAGCTATAGTTAAGGGCCGTTCGGGCTCTCGGTGATGACAAACATTGTGGTGGTGAGGCCAGAGGCATCAAAACGCCTTAACCATGGCATACGGTCATGCTTGACCTAGTGTCAAGAGCTATAGGACACGCAGGAACCGGGCCGTGCGGTAGCATAGTCGTGTGTGCAAATATGGCATGCTTCTAGAGCGGTGGAGCCATGGTTAAGGGCCATTCGGTTCTTGGGCGGCAACAAACGCTGTGGTGGAGAGGCCAGAGGTGTCAAAATGCCTTAACCATGGTGCATGGGCGTGCTTGACTTGGTGCGAGGAGCCATAGGATGCGTTGGAACCGACCGTGCGGGCAAAGATGGTCGTGTGTGCAAATATGGCGCCGGAGCCGTGGAGCCAAGGTTAAGGGCCGTTCGTGCTCTCGAGCGATGGCAAACGCTATGGTAGAGAGGCCGAGGTGTCAAAATGCCTTAACCATGGCGTACGGCATGCTTGACTCGCCGGAGCCATAGGATGCGTTGGAACCGACCATGCGGGCAAAGATGGTCGTGTGTGCAAATATGGCGCTTTGGAGCCGTGGAGCCATGGTTAAGGGCCCTTCGTGCTCTCGGGTGATGGAAAACTCTATGGTGGAGAGGTGAGAGGCATCAAAATGGCTTAACCATGGCGTACGGGTGTGCTTGACCGGTGCCGAGAGCCGTAGGATGCACAGATCCGGCCGTGCGCAAAGACAAGCCGTGTGTGCAATTATGGATGTTCTCGAGTCGTGGAGCTATAGTTAAGGGCCGTTCGGGCTCTCGGGGTGATGACAAACATTGTGGTGGTGGGGCCGAGGTGTCAAAACGCCTTAACCATGGCATACGGTCGTGCTTGACCTAGTGTCGAGAGCTATAGGACACGTAGGAACCGGCCGTGCGGAAGCATAGTCGTGTGTGCAAATATGGCAGTTCTAGAGCCGTGGAGCCATGGTTAAGGGCCATTCGGGTTCTTGGGCGACAACAAACGCTGTGGTGGAGAGGCCAAAGGTGTCAAAACGCCTTAACCATGGTGCATGGGCGTGCTTGACTTGGTGCCGGGAGCCGTAGGATGCGCAGGAACCGAACGTGCGGCAAAGAAAGTCGTGTGTGCAAATATGGCGCTCGAGCCGTGGAGCCGAGGTTAAGGGCCGTTCGTGCTCTCGAGCGATGGCAAACGCTATGGTAGAGAGGCCAGAGGTGTCAAAATGCCTTAACCATGGCGTACGGGCATGCTTGACTCAAAGCCGGAGCCATAGGAATGCGTTGGAACCGACCATGCGCAAAGATGGTCGTGTGTGCAAATATGGCGCTTTGGAGCCGTGGAGCCATGGTTAAGGGCCCTTCGTGCTCTCGGTGATGGAAAACTCTATGGTGGAGAGGTGAGAGGCATCAAAATGGCTTAACCATGGCGTACGGTGTGCTTGACCTGGTGCCGAGAGCCGTAGGATGCACAGATCCGACCGTGCGCGGCAAAGACAAAAATCGTGTGTGCAATTATGGATGTTCTGAGTCGTGGAGCTATAGTTAAGGGCCGTTCGGGCTCTCGGTGATGACAAACATTGTGGTGGTGAGGCCAGAGGCATCAAAACGCCTTAACCATGGCATACGGTCGTGCTTGACCTAGTGTCGAGAGCTATAGGACACGCAGGAACCGGGCCGTGCGGTAGCATAGTCGTGTGTGCAAATATGGCGCTCTAGAGCCGTGGAGCCATGGTTAAGGGCCATTCGGGTTCTTGGGCGGCAACAAACGCCGTGGTGGAGAGGCCAAAGGTGTCAAAATGCCTTAACCATGGTGCATGGGCGTGCTTGACTTGGTGCGAGGAGCCGTAGGATGCGTAGGAACCGACCGTGCGGCAAAGAAAAGTCGTGTGTGCAAATATGGCGCTTCGAGCCGTGGAGCCGAGGTTAAGGGCCGTTCGTGCTCTCGAGCGATGGCAAAACGCTATGGTAGAGAGGCCGAGGTGTCAAAATGCCTTAACCATGGCGTACGGCATGCTTGACTCGCCAGAGCCGGAGCCATAGGATGCGTTGGAACCGACCATGCGGCAAAGATGGTCGAGTGTGCAAATATGGCGCTTTGGAGCCGTGGAGCCATGGTTAAGGGCCCTTCGTGCTCTCGGGTGATGGAAAACTCTATGGTGGAGAGGTGAGAGGCATCAAAATGGCTTAACCATGGCGTACGGGTGTGCTTGACCCGGTGCCGAGAGCCGTAGGATGCACAGATCCGGCCGTGCGGCAAAGACAACCGTGTGTGCAATTATGGATGTTCGAGTCGTGGAGCTATAGTTAAGGGCCGTTCGGGCTCTCGGTGATGACAAACATTGTGGTGGTGAGGCCAGAGGCATCAAAACGCCTTAACCATGGCATACGGTCGTGCTTGACCTAGTGTCGAGAGCTATAGGACACGCAGGAACCGGGCCGGCGGTAGCATAGTCGTGTGTGCAAATATGGCAGCTTCTAGAGCGGTGGAGCCATGGTTAAGGGCCATTCGGGTTCTTGGGCGGCAACAAACGCCGTGGTGGAGAGGCCAAAGGTGTCAAAATGCCTTAACCATGGTGCATGGGCGTGCTTGACTTGGTGCGAGGAGCCGTAGGATGCGCAGGAACCGACCGTGCGGGCAAATGAAGTCGTGTGTGCAAATATGGCGCTCGAGCCGTGGAGCCGAGGTTAAGGGCCGTTCGTGCTCTCGAGCGATGGCAAACGCTATGGTAGAGAGGCCGAGGTGTCAAAATGCCTTAACCATGGCGTACGGCATGCTTGACTCGCCGGCCGGAGCCATAAATGCGTTGAACCGACCGTGCGGCAAAGATGGTCGTGTGTGCAAATATGGCGCTTTTGGAGCCGTGAGCCATGGTTAAGGGCCCTTCAGCTCTCGGTGATGGAAAACTCTATGGTGGAGAGGTGAGAGGCATCAAAATGGCTTAACCATGGCGTACGGGTGCGTGCTTGAACCGGTGCCGAGAGCCGTAGGATGCACAGATCCGGCCGTGCGCAAAGACAGCCGTGTGTGCAATTATGGATGTTCGAGTCGTGGAGCTATAGTTAAGGGCCGTTCGGGCTCTCGGTGATGACAAACATTGTGGTGGTGAGGCCAGAGGCATCAAAACGCCTTAACCATGGCATACGGTCATGCTTGACCTAGTGTCAAGAGCCGTAGGACACGCACGAACCGGCCGTGCGGTAGCATAGTCGTGTGTGCAAATATGGCAGTTCTGGAGCCGTGGAGCCATGGTTAAGGGCCATTCGTTTCTCTGGGCGGCAAAAACGCTGTGGTGGAGAGGCTAGAGGTGTCAAAATGCCTTAACCATGGCGTACGGGCATGCTTGACTTGGTGCGAGGAGCCATAGGATGCGTTGGAACCGACCGTGCGGCAAAGATGGTCGTGTGTGCAAATATGGCAGCTCGGAGCCGTGGAGCCAAGGTTAAGGGCCGTTCGTGCTCTCGAGCGATGGCAAACGCTATGGTAGAGAGGCCGAGGTGTCAAAATGCCTTAACCATGGCGTACGGGCATGCTTGACTCAAGCCGGAGCCATAGGATGCGTTGGAACCGACCGTGCGGCAAATGATGGTCGTGTGTGCAAATATGGCGCTTTTGGAGCCGTGGAGCATGGTTAAGGGCCCTTCAGTGCTCTCGGGTGATGGAAAACTCTATGGTGGAGAGGTGAGAGGCATCAAAATGGCTTAACCATGGCGTACGGCGTGCTTGACCCGGTGCCGAGAGCCGTAGGATGCACAGATCCGATGCCGTGCGGGGCAAAGACAAATGTGTGTGCAATTATGGATGTTCGAGTCGTGGAGCTATAGTTAAGGGCCGTTCGGGCTCTCGGTGATGACAAACATTGTGGTGGTGAGGCCAGAGGCATCAAAACGCCTTAACCATGGCATACGGTCGTGCTTGACCTAGTGTCAAGAGAGCTAGGACACGCAGGAACCGGGCCGTGCGGCAGCATAGTCGTGTGTGCAAATATGGCAGTTCTAGAGCCGTGGAGCCATGGTTAAGGGCCATTCGGGTTCTTGGGCGGCAACAAACGCTGTGGTGGAGAGGCCAGAGGTGTCAAAATGCCTTAACCATGGTGCATGGGCGTGCTTGACTTGGTGCGAGGAGCCGTAGGATGCGATAGGAACCGACCGTGCGGCAAGAAAGGTCGTGTGTGCAAATATGGCGCTTCGAGCCGTGGAGCCGAGGTTAAGGGCCGTTCGTGCTCTCGAGCGATGGCAAACGCTATGGTAGAGAGGCCGAGGTGTCAAAATGCCTTAACCATGGCGTACGGGCATGCTTGACTCGTCCGGAGCCATAGGATGCGTTGGAACCGACCGTGCGGCAAAGATGGTCGTGTGTGCAAATATGGCAGTTTTGGAGCCGTGGAGCCATGGTTAAGGGCCCTTCAGGCTCTCGTGATGGAAAACTCTATGGTGGAGAGGTGAGAGGCATCAAAATGGCTTAACCATGGCGTACGGGTGTGCTTGACCCGGTGCCGAGAGCCGTAGGATGCACAGATCCGGCCGTGCGGCAAAGACAACGTGTGTGCAATTATGGATGTTCTGAGTCGTGGAGCTATAGTTAAGGGCCGTTCGGCTCTCGGGTGATGACAAATATTGTGGTGGTGAGGCCAGAGGCATCAAAACGCCTTAACCATGGCATACGGTCATGCTTGACCTAGTGTCAAGAGCTATAGGACATGCACGAACCGGCTGTGCGGTAGCATAGTCGTGTGTGCAAATATGGCAGCTTCTAGAGCCGTGGAGCCATGGTTAAGGGCCATTCGGGTTCTCAGCGGCAACAAACGCTGTGGTGGAGAGGCCAAAGGTGTTAAAATGCCTTAACCATGGTGCATGGGCGTGCTTGACTTGGTGCGAGGAGCCGTAGGATGCGTTAGGAACCGACCGTGCGGCAAAGAAAGGTCGTGTGTGCAAATATGGCGCTTCCGAGCCGTGGAGCCAGGTTAAGGGCCGTTCAGCTCTCGAGCGATGGCAAACGCTATGGTAGAGAGGCCGAGGTGTCAAAATGCCTTAACCATGGCGTACGGGCTTGCTTGACTCAAAGCCGGAGCCATAGGACGCGTTGAACCGACCATGCGGCAAAGATGGTCGTGTGTGCAAATGTGGCAGTTTTGCCGCCGTGGAGCCATGGTTAAGGGCCCTTCGTGCTCTCGGTGATGGAAAACTCTATGGTGGAGAGGTGAGAGGCATCAAAATGGCTTAACCATGGCGTACGGGTGCTTGAACCGGTGCCGAGAGCCGTAGGATGCACAGATCCGGCCGTGCGCTCAAAGACAACGTGTGTGCAATTATGGATGTTCGAGTCGTGGAGCTATAGTTAAGGGCCGTTCGGGCTCTCGGTGATGACAAACATTGTGGTGGTGGGGCCAGAGGTGTCAAAACGCCTTAACCATGGCATACGGTCGTGCTTGACCTAGTGTCGAGAGCTATAGGACACGCAGGAACCGGCCGTGCGGTAGCATAGTCGTGTGTGCAAATATGGCAGCTTCTAGAGCGTGGAGCCATGGTTAAGGGCCATTCGGGTTCTTGGGCGGCAACAAATGCTGTGGTGGAGAGGCCAAAGGTGTCAAAACGCCTTAACCATAGTGCATGGGCGTGCTTGACTTGGTGCGAGGAGCCGTAGGATGCGCAGGAACCGCCGTGCGGCAAAGAAAGTCGTGTGTGCAAATATGGCGCTCGGGAGCCGTGGAGCCGAGGTTAAGGGCCGTTCGTGCTCTCGAGTGATGGCAAACGCTATGGTAGAGAGGCCGAGGTGTCAAAATGCCTTAACCATGGCGTACGGGCATGCTTGACTCAGAGCCGGAGCCATAAAATGCGTTGGAACCGACCGTGCGGCAAAGATGGTCGAGTGTGCAAATATGGCAGTTTTGGAGCCGTGGAGGCATGGTTAAGGGCCCTTCAGTGCTCTCGGTGATGGAAAACTCTATGGTGGAGAGGTGAGAGGCATCAAAATGGCTTAACCATGGCGTGGGTGTGCTTGACCCGGTGCCGAGAGCCATAGGATGCACAGATCCGACCGTGCGCAAAGCACAAGACAACCGTGTGTGCAATTATGGATGTTCGAGTCGTGGAGCTATAGTTAAGGGCCGTTCGGGCTCTCGGTGATGACAAACATTGTGGTGGTGAGGGCCAGAGAGGCATCAAAATGCCTTAACCATGGCATACGGTCATGCTTGACCTAGTGTCAAGAGCTATAGGACACGCACGAACCGGCAGGCGGTAGCATATTCGTGTGTGCAAATATGGCAGCTTCTAGAGCCGTGGAGCCATGGTTAAGGGCCATTCGGTTCTCAAAGGGCGGCAACAAACGCTGTGGTGGAGAGGCTGAGGTGTCAAAATGCCTTAACCATGGCGCATGGGCATGCTTGACTTGGTGCGAGGAGCCATAGGATGCGTTGAACCGACCGTGCGGGGCAAAGATGGTCGTGTGTGCAAATATGGCGCTTCGAGCCGTGGAGCCAAGGTTAAGGGCCGTTCGTGCTCGAGCGATGGCAAACGCTATGGTAGAGAGGCCAGAGGTGTCAAAATGCCTTAACCATGGCGTACGGCATGCTTGACTCAGCCGGGAGCCATAGGATGCGTTGGAACCGACCGTGCGGGCAAAGATGGTCGTGTGTGCAAATATGGCGTTTTGGAGCCGTGGAGCATGGTTAAGGGCCCTTCGTGCTCTCGGTGATGAAAACTCTATGGTGGAGAGGTGAGAGGCATCAAAATGGCTTAACCATGGCGTACGGCGTGCTTGACCCGGTGCCGAGAGCCGTAGGATGCACAGATCCGGCCCGTGGCGGCAAAGACAAAGCCGTGTGTGCAATTATGGATGTTCTGGAGTCGTGGAGCTATAGTTAAGGGCCGTTCGGGCTCTCGGGTGATGACAAATATTGTGGTGGTGAGGCCAGAGGCATCAAAACGCCTTAACCATGGCATACGGTCATGCTTGACCTAGTGTCGAGAGCTATAGGACATGCACGAACCGGGCCGTGCGGTAGCATAGTCGTGTGTGCAAATATGGCAGCTTCTAGAGCCGTGGAGCCATGGTTAAGGGCCATTCGGGTTCTCGGCGGTAATAAACGCCGTGGTGGAGAGGCCAAAGGTGTTAAAACGCCTTAACCATGGTGCATGGGCGTGCTTGACTTGGTGCGAGGAGCCGTAGGACGCGGAACCGACCGTGCGGCAAAGAAAAAGTCGTGTGTGCAAATATGGCGCTTCGGGAGCCGTGAGCCGAGGTTAAGGGCCGTTCGTGCTCGAGCGATGACAAACGCTATGGTAGAGAGGCCAGAGGTGTCAAAATGCCTTAACCATGGCGTACGGGCTTGCTTGACTCAAGGCCGGAGCCATAGGATGCGTTGAACCGACCATGCGGCAAAGATGGTCGTGTGTGCAAATGTGGCAGCTTTGGACCGTGGAGCCATGGTTAAGGGCCCTTCGTGCTCTCGGTGATGGAAAACTCTATGGTGGAGAGGTGAGAGGCATCAAAATGGCTTAACCATGGCGTACGGTGTGCTTGAACCGGTGCCGAGAGCCGTAGGATGCACAGATCCGCCGTGCGCCAAAGACAAGTGTGTGCAATTATGGATGTTCTGAGTCGTGGAGCTATAGTTAAGGGCCGTTCGGGCTCTCGGTGATGACAAACATTGTGGTGGTGGGGCCAGAGGTGTCAAAACGCCTTAACCATGGCATACGGTCGTGCTTGACCTAGTGTCGAGAGCCGTAGGACACGTAGGAACCGGCCGTGCGGTAGCATAGTCGTGTGTGCAAATATGGCGCTTCTAGAGCGGTGGAGCCATGGTTAAGGGCCATTCGGGTTCTTGGGTAACAAATGCCGTGGTCGAGAGGCCAGCGGTGTCAAAATGCCTTAACCATAGTGCATGGGCGTGCTTGACTTGGTGCGAGGAGCCGTAGGATGCGCAGGAACCGGACCGTGCGGCAAAGAAAGTCGTGTGTGCAAATATGGCGCTTCCGAGCCGTGGAGCCGAGGTTAAGTGCCGTTCGTGCTCTCGAGTGACGGCAAACGCTATGGTAGAGAGGCCAGAGGTGTCAAAATGCCTTAACCATGGCGTACGTGCATGCTTGACTCAGAGCCGGAGCCATAAAATGCGTTGGAACCGACCGTGCAAAGATGGTCGAGTGTGCAAATATGGCGCTTTGGAGCCGTGGAGGCATGGTTAAGGGCCCTTCGTGCTCTCAGTGATGGAAAACTCTATGGTGGAGAGGTGAGAGGCATCAAAATGGCTTAACCATGGCGTACGCGTGCTTGACCCGTGTGCCGAGAGCCATAGGATGCACAGATCCGACCGTGCGCGGCAAAGACAACCGTGTGTGCAATTATGGATGTTCTGAGTCGTGGAGCTATAGTTAAGGGCCGTTCGTGCTCTCGGTGATGACAAACATTGTGGTGGTGAGGCCAGAGGCATCAAAACGCCTTAACCATGGCATACGGTCATGCTTGACCTAGTGTCAAGAGCTGTAGGACACGCACGAACCGGCTGTGCGGTAGCATATTCGTGTGTGCAAATATGGCAGTTCTAGAGCTGTGGAGCCATGGTTAAGGGCCATTCAGGTTCTCAGGCGGCAACAAACGCTGTGGTGGAGAGGCTAGAGGTGTCAAAATGCCTTAACCATGGTGCATGGGCGTGCTTGACTTGGTGCGAGGAGCCATAGGATGCGTTGGAACTGACCGTGCGGCAAAGATGGTCGTGTGTGCAAATATGGCGCTCGAGCCGTGAGCCAAGGTTAAGGGCCGTTCTGTGCTCTCGAGCGATGGCAAACGCTATGGTAGAGAGGCCGAGGTGTCAAAATGCCTTAACCATGGCGTACGGGCATGCTTGACTCAAAGTGCCGAGAGCCATAGGATGCGTTGGAACCGACCGTGCGGCAAAGATGGTCGTGTGTGCAAATATGGCGCAGTTTTGGCAGCCGTGGAGCCATGGTTAAGGGCCCTTCGTGCTCTCGGTGATGAAAACTCTATGGTGGAGAGGTGAGAGGCATCAAAATGGCTTAACCATGGCGTACGGCGTGCTTGACCCGGTGCCGAGAGCCGTAGGATGCACAGATCCGACCGGCGCGGCAAAGACAACCGTGTGTGCAATTATGGATGTTCGAGTCGTGGAGCTATAGTTAAGGGCCGTTCGGGCTCTCGGTGATGACAAATATTGTGGTGGTGAGGCCAGAGGCATCAAAATGCCTTAACCATGGCATACGGTCGTGCTTGACCTAGTGTCGAGAGCTATAGGACATGCAGAACCGGCCGTGCGGTAGCATAGTCGTGTGTGCAAATATGGCAGCTTCTAGAGCCGTGGAGCCATGGTTAAGGGCCATTCGGGTTCTCGGGCGGTAATAAACGCCGTGGTGGAGAGGCCAAAGGTGTTAAAATGCCTTAACCATGGTGCATGGGCGTGCTTGACTTGGTGCGAGGAGCCGTAGGACGCGTAGGAACCGACCGTGCGGCAAAAAGAAAGTCGTGTGTGCAAATATGGCGCTTCCGGGCCGTGGAGCCGAGGTTAAGGGCCGTTCGTGCTCTCGAGCGATGACAAACGCTATGGTAGAGAGGCCGAGGTGTCAAAATGCCTTAACCATGGCGTACGGCTTGCTTGACTCAGCCGGAGCCATAGGACGCGTTGGAACCGACCATGCGGCAAAGATGGTCGTGTGTGCAAATGTGGCAGCTTTACCGCCGTGGAGCCATGGTTAAGGGCCCTTCGTGCTCTCGTGATGGAAAACTCTATGGTGGAGAGGTGAGAGGCATCAAAATGGCTTAACCATGGCGTACGGTGTGCTTGAACCGGTGCCGAGAGCCGTAGGATGCACAGATCCGGCCGTGCGCGCAAAGACGTGTGTGTGTGCAATTATGGATGTTCTGAGTCGTGGAGCTATAGTTAAGGGCCGTTCGGGCTCTCGGTGATGACAAACATTGTGGTGGTGGGGCCAGAGGTGTCAAAACGCCTTAACCATGGCATACGGTCGTGCTTGACCTAGTGTCGAGAGCTGTAGGACACGTAGGAACCGGGCCGTGCGGTAGCATAGTCGTGTGTGCAAATATGGCGCTTCTAGAGCGGTGGAGCCATGGTTAAGGGCCATTCGGTTCTTGGGCGGCAACAAATGCTGTGGTCGAGAGGCCAGAGTGTCAAAATGCCTTAACCATAGTGCATGGGCGTGCTTGACTTGGTGCGAGGAGCCGTAGGATGCGCAGGAACCGCCGTGCGGCAAAGAAAGTCGTGTGTGCAAATATGGCAGCTTCGGAGCCGTGGAGCCGAGGTTAAGTGCCGTTCGTGCTCTCGAGTGATGGCAAACGCTATGGTAGAGAGGCCAGAGGTGTCAAAATGCCTTAACCATGGCGTACGGCATGCTTGACTCAGAGCCGGAGCCATAAAATGCGTTGAACCGACCGTGCGGCAAAGATGGTCGAGTGTGCAAATATGGCGCTTTGGAGCCGTGGAGGCATGGTTAAGGGCCCTTCAGTGCTCTCGGTGATGGAAAACTCTATGGTGGAGAGGTGAGAGGCATCAAAATGGCTTAACCATGGCGTACGGCGTGCTTGACCCGGTGCCGAGAGCCATAGGATGCACAGATCCGACCGTGCGGCAAAGACAAGCCGTGTGTGCAATTATGGATGTTCGAGTCGTGGAGCTATAGTTAAGGGCCGTTCGTGCTCTCGGTGATGACAAACATTGTGGTGGTGAGGCCAGAGGCATCAAAATGCCTTAACCATGGCATACGGTCATGCTTGACCTAGTGTCAAGAGCTCATAGGACACGCACGAACCGGGCCGTGCGGTAGCATATTCGTGTGTGCAAATATGGCGCTTCTAGAGCCGTGGAGCCATGGTTAAGGGCCATTCGGTTCTCAGGCGGCAACAAACGCTGTGGTGGAGAGGCTAGAGGTGTCAAAATGCCTTAACCATGGCGTACGGGCATGCTTGACTTGGTGCGAGGAGCCATAGGATGCGTTGAACCGACCGTGCGGCAAAGATGGTCGTGTGTGCAAATATGGCAGCTCGAGCCGTGGAGCCAAGGTTAAGGGCCGTTCGTGCTCTCGAGCGATGGCAAACGCTATGGTAGAGAGGCCAGGTGTCAAAATGCCTTAACCATGGCGTACGGCATGCTTGACTCAAGCCGAGAGCCATAGGATGCGTTGAACCGACCGTGCGGCAAAGATGGTCGTGTGTGCAAATATGGCAGCTTTTGGAGCCGTGGAGCCATGGTTAAGGGCCCTTCGTGCTCTCGGTGATGGAAAACTCTATGGTGGAGAGGTGAGAGGCATCAAAATGGCTTAACCATGGCGTACGGCGTGCTTGACCCGGTGCCGAGAGCCGTAGGATGCACAGATCCGGCCGTGCGGCGGCAAAGACAAGCCGTGTGTGCAATTATGGATGTTCGAGTCGTGGAGCTATAGTTAAGGGCCGTTCGGGCTCTCGGTGATGACAAATATTGTGGTGGTGAGGCCAGAGGCATCAAAACGCCTTAACCATGGCATACGGTCGTGCTTGACCTAGTGTCGAGAGCTATAGGACATGCAGGAACCGGGCCGTGCGGTAGCATAGTCGTGTGTGCAAATATGGCGCTTCTAGAGCCGTGGGAGCCATGGTTAAGGGCCATTCGGGTTCTCGGCGGCAATAAACGCCGTGGTGGAGAGGCCAAAGGTGTTAAAATGCCTTAACCATGGTGCATGGGCGTGCTTGACTTGGTGCGAGGAGCCGTAGGACGCGTTGGAACCGACCATGCGGCAAAGAAAGTCGTGTGTGCAAATATGGCGCCTGGAGCCGTGGAGCCGAGGTTAAGGGCCGTTCAGCTCTCGAGCGATGACAAACGCTATGGTAGAGAGGCCAGAGGTGTCAAAATGCCTTAACCATGGCGTACGGGCTTGCTTGACTCGGTCGGAGCCATAGGATGCGTTGAACCGACCATGCGGCAGCAAAGATGGTCGTGTGTGCAAATGTGGCAGTTTTACCCGTGGAGCCATGGTTAAGGGCCCTTCGTGCTCTCGGGTGATGGAAAACTCTATGGTGGAGAGGTGAGAGGCATCAAAATGGCTTAACCATGGCGTACGGGTGTGCTTGAACCGGTGCCGAGAGCCGTAGGATGCACAGGATCCGGCCGTGCGCCAAAGACAGCCGTGTGTGCAATTATGGATGTTCTGAGTCGTGGAGCTATAGTTAAGGGCCGTTCGGCTCTCGGGTGATGACAAACATTGTGGTGGTGGGGCCAGAGGTGTCAAAATGCCTTAACCATGGCATACGGTCGTGCTTGACCTAGTGTCGAGAGCTGTAGGACACGTAGGAACCGGCCGTGCGGTAGCATAGTCGTGTGTGCAAATATGGCAGTTCTAGAGCGGTGGAGCCATGGTTAAGGGCCATTCGGGTTCTTGGGCGGCAACAAATGCTGTGGTCGAGAGGCCAGAGGTGTCAAAATGCCTTAACCATAGTGCATGGGCGTGCTTGACTTGGTGCGAGGAGCCGTAGGATGCGCAGGAACCGACCGGCGGCAAAAAAGTCGTGTGTGCAAATATGGCGCTCGGAGCCGTGGAGCCGAGGTTAAGTGCCGTTCGTGCTCGAGTGATGGCAAACGCTATGGTAGAGAGGCCGAGGTGTCAAAATGCCTTAACCATGGCGTACGGGCATGCTTGACTCGAGCCGGAGCCATAAATGCGTTGAACCGACCGTGCGGCAAAGATGGTCGAGTGTGCAAATATGGCGCTTTGGAGCCGTGGAGGCATGGTTAAGGGCCCTTCAGTGCTCTCGTGATGGAAAACTCTATGGTGGAGAGGTGAGAGGCATCAAAATGGCTTAACCATGGCGTACATGCGTGCTTGACCCGGTGCCGAGAGCCATAGGATGCACAGATCCGACCGTGCGGCAAAGACAACAGTGTGTGCAATTATGGATGTTCGAGTCGTGGAGCTATAGTTAAGGGCCGTTCGTGCTCTCGGTGATGACAAACATTGTGGTGGTGAGGCCGAGGCATCAAAATGCCTTAACCATGGCATACGGTCATGCTTGACCTAGTGTCAAGAGCTCAGGACACGCACGAACCGGGCCGTGCGGTAGCATATTCGTGTGTGCAAATATGGCGCTTCTAGAGCCGTGGAGCCATGGTTAAGGGCCATTCAGGTTCTCAGCGGCAACAAACGCTGTGGTGGAGAGGCTAGAGGTGTCAAAATGCCTTAACCATGGCGTACGGGCATGCTTGACTCAAAGGTGCGAGGAGCCATAGGATGCGTTGGAACCGACCGTGCGGCAAAGATGGTCGTGTGTGCAAATATGGCGCTTCGAGCCGTGGAGCCAAGGTTAAGGGCCGTTCGTGCTCTCGAGCGATGGCAAACGCTATGGTAGAGAGGCCAGAGGTGTCAAAATGCCTTAACCATGGCGTACGGGCATGCTTGACTCAAGCCGAGAGCCATAGGATGCGTTGGAACCGACCGTGCGGCAAAGATGGTCGTGTGTGCAAATATGGCGCTTTGGTACCGTGAGCCATGGTTAAGGGCCCTTCAGCTCTCGGGTGATGAAAAACTCTATGGTGGAGAGGTGAGAGGCATCAAAATGGCTTAACCATGGCGTACGGCGTGCTTGACCCGGTGCCGAGAGCCGTAGGATGCACAGATCCGGCCGTGCGGCAAAAGACAAGCCGTGTGTGCAATTATGGATGTTCGAGTCGTGGAGCTATAGTTAAGGGCCGTTCGGGCTCTCGGTGATGACAAATATTGTGGTGGTGAGGCCGAGGCGTCAAAACGCCTTAACCATGGCATACGGTCGTGCTTGACCTAGTGTCGAGAGCTATAGGACATGCAGAACCGGGCCGTGCGGTAGCATAGTCGTGTGTGCAAATATGGCGCTTCTAGAGCCGTGGAGCCATGGTTAAGGGCCATTCGGGTTCTCGGCGGTAATAAACGCTGTGGTGGAGAGGCCAAAGGTGTTAAAATGCCTTAACCATGGTGCATGGGCGTGCTTGACTTGGTGCGAGGAGCCGTAGGACGATAGGAACCGCACCGGCGGCAAAGAAAGTCGTGTGTGCAAATATGGCGCTTCGGGAGCCGTGGAGCCGAGGTTAAGGGCCGTTCGTGCTCTCGAGCGATGACAAACGCTATGGTAGAGAGGCCGAGGTGTCAAAATGCCTTAACCATGGCGTACGGGCTTGCTTGACTCGCCGGAGCCATAGGACGCGTTGGAACCGACCATGCGGGCAAAGATGGTCGTGTGTGCAAATGTGGCGCTTTTACCGCCGTGGAGCCATGGTTAAGGGCCCTTCAGCTCTCGGTGATGGAAAACTCTATGGTGGAGAGGTGAGAGGCATCAAAATGGCTTAACCATGGCGTACGGGTGTGCTTGAACCGGTGCCGAGAGCCGTAGGATGCACAGATCCGGCCGTGCGCTCAAAGACAACCGTGTGTGCAATTATGGATGTTCTGAGTCGTGGAGCTATAGTTAAGGGCCGTCGGGGCTCTCTAGTGATGACAAACATTGTGGTGGTGGGGCCAGAGGTGTCAAAACGCCTTAACCATGGCATACGGTCGTGCTTGACCTAGTGTCGAGAGCCGTAGGACACGTAGGAACCGGGCCGTGCGGTAGCATAGTCGTGTGTGCAAATATGGCAGCTTCTAGAGCGGTGGAGCCATGGTTAAGGGCCATTCGGGTTCTTGGGCGGCAACAAATGCCGTGGTCGAGAGGCCAAAGGTGTCAAAATGCCTTAACCATAGTGCATGGGCGTGCTTGACTTGGTGCGAGGAGCCGTAGGATGCGCAGGAACCGGCCGTGCGGCAAAGAAAGTCGTGTGTGCAAATATGGCGCTTCGAGCCGTGGAGCCGAGGTTAAGTGCCGTTCGTGCTCTCGAGTGATGGCAAACGCTATGGTAGAGAGGCCAGAGGTGTCAAAATGCCTTAACCATGGCGTACATGTGCATGCTTGACTCGTGCCGGAGCCATAAAATGCGTTGAACCGACCGTGCGGGCAAAGATGGTCGAGTGTGCAAATATGGCGCTTTTGGAGCCGTGGAGGCATGGTTAAGGGCCCTTCAGCTCTCGGTGATGGAAAACTCTATGGTGGAGAGGTGAGAGGCATCAAAATGGCTTAACCATGGCGTACATGTGCGTGCTTGACCCGGTGCCGAGAGCCATAGGATGCACAGGATCCGACCGTGCGGCAAAGACAAGTCGTGTGTGCAATTATGGATGTTCTGAGTCGTGGAGCTCATAGTTAAGGGCCGTTCGTGCTCTCGGGTGATGACAAACATTGTGGTGGTGAGGCCAGAGGCATCAAAATGCCTTAACCATGGCATACGGTCATGCTTGACCTAGTGTCAAGAGCAGTAGGACACGCACGAACCGGGCCGTGGGTAGCATATTCGTGTGTGCAAATATGGCGCTTCTAGAGCCGTGGAGCCATGGTTAAGGGCCATTCAGTTCTCAAAGGCAACAAACGCTGTGGTGGAGAGGCTAGAGGTGTCAAAATGCCTTAACCATGGCGTACGGGCATGCTTGACTCAAAGTGCCAGGAGCCATAGGATGCGTTGAACCGACCGTGCGGCAAAGATGGTCGTGTGTGCAAATATGGCGCTCGGGAGCCGTGGAGCCAAGGTTAAGGGCCGTTCAGTGCTCTCGAGCGATGGCAAACGCTATGGTAGAGAGGCCGAGGTGTCAAAATGCCTTAACCATGGCGTACGGGCATGCTTGACTCGCCGAGAGCCATAGGATGCGTTGGAACCGACCGCGCGGCAAAGATGGTCGTGTGTGCAAATATGGCGCTTTGGAGCCGTGGAGCTGGGGTTAAGGGCCCTTCGTGCTCTCGGGTGATGAAAACTCTATGGTGGAGAGGTGAGAGGCATCAAAATGGCTTAACCATGGCGTACGGCGTGCTTGACCCGGTGCCGAGAGCCGTAGGATGCACAGATCCGGCCGTGCGGCAAAGACAAGCGTGTGTGCAATTATGGATGTTCTGAGTCGTGGAGCTATAGTTAAGGGCCGTTCGGGCTCTCGGTGATGACAAATATTGTGGTGGTGAGGCCAGAGGCATCAAAACGCCTTAACCATGGCATACGGTCGTGCTTGACCTAGTGTCGAGAGCTATAGGACATGCAGGAACCGGGCCGTGCGGTAGCATAGTCGTGTGTGCAAATATGGCGCTTCTAGAGCCGTGGAGCCATGGTTAAGGGCCATTCGGGTTCTCGGGCGGTAATAAACGCCGTGGTGGAGAGGCCAAAGGTGTTAAAATGCCTTAACCATGGTGCATGGGCGTGCTTGACTTGGTGCGAGGAGCCGTAGGACGCATAGGAACCGGCCGTGCGGCAAAGAAAGTCGTGTGTGCAAATATGGCGCTTCGGAGCCGTGGAGCCGAGGTTAAGGGCCGTTCAGCTCTCGAGCGACGACAAACGCTATGGTAGAGAGGCCGAGGTGTCAAAATGCCTTAACCATGGCGTACGGGCTTGCTTGACTCAAGCCGGAGCCATAGGACGCGTTGAACCGACCATGCGGCAAAGATGGTCGTGTGTGCAAATGTGGCAGCTTTACCGCCGTGGAGCCATGGTTAAGGGCCCTTCAGCTCTCGGTGATGGAAAACTCTATGGTGGAGAGGTGAGAGGCATCAAAATGGCTTAACCATGGCGTACGGGTGTGCTTGAACCGGTGCCGAGAGCCGTAGGATGCACAGATCCGGCCGTGCGCCAAAGACACCGTGTGTGCAATTATGGTTGTTCTGGAGTCGTGGAGCTATAGTTAAGGGCCGTTCGGGGTCTCGGGTGATGACAAACATTGTGGTGGTGGGGCCAGAGGTGTCAAAACGCCTTAACCATGGCATACGGTCGTGCTTGACCTAGTGTCGAGAGCCGTAGGACACGTAGGAACCGGGCCGTGCGGTAGCATAGTCGTGTGTGCAAATATGGCGCTTCTAGAGCGGTGGAGCCATGGTTAAGGGCCATTCGGGTTCTTGGGCGGCAACAAATGCCGTGGTCGAGAGGCCAGCGGTGTCAAAACGCCTTAACCATAGTGCATGGGCGTGCTTGACTTGGTGCGAGGAGCCGTAGGATGCGCAGGAACCGCCGTGCGGGGCAAAGAAAGTCGTGTGTGCAAATATGGCGCTTCGGGAGCCGTGGAGCCGAGGTTAAGTGCCGTTCGTGCTCTCGAGTGATGGCAAACGCTATGGTAGAGAGGCCGAGGTGTCAAAATGCCTTAACCATGGCGTATGTGCATGCTTGACTCGAGCCGGAGCCATAAAATGCGTTGGAACCGACCGTGCGGCAAAGATGGTCGAGTGTGCAAATATGGCAGTTTTGGAGCCGTGGAGGCATGGTTAAGGGCCCTTCGTGCTCTCGTGATGGAAAACTCTATGGTGGAGAGGTGAGAGGCATCAAAATGGCTTAACCATGGCGTACAGCGTGCTTGACCCGGTGCCGAGAGCCATAGGATGCACAGATCCGACCGTGCGGCAAAGACAAGCCGTGTGTGCAATTATGGATGTTCGAGTCGTGGAGCTATAGTTAAGGGCCGTTCGTGCTCTTGGGTGATGACAAACATTGTGGTGGTGAGGCCAGAGGCATCAAAATGCCTTAACCATGGCATACGGTCATGCTTGACCTAGTGTCAAGAGCTGTAGGACACGCACGAACCGGCCAGGCGGTAGCATATTCGTGTGTGCAAATATGGCGCTTCTAGAGCCGTGGAGCCATGGTTAAGGGCCATTCAGTTCTCAGCGGCAACAAACGCTGTGGTGGAGAGGCTAGAGGTGTCAAAATGCCTTAACCATGGCGTACGGGCATGCTTGACTCAAGGCCAGGAGCCATAGGATGCGTTGAACCGACCGTGCGGCAGCATGGTCGTGTGTGCAAATATGGCGCTTCGAGCCGTGGAGCCAAGGTTAAGGGCCGTTCAGCTCTCGAGCGATGGCAAACGCTATGGTAGAGAGGCCAGAGGTGTCAAAATGCCTTAACCATGGCGTACGGGCATGCTTGACTCGCCGAGAGCCATAGGATGCGTTGGAACCGACCGTGCGGCAAAGATGGTCGTGTGTGCAAATATGGCGCTTTTGCAGCCGTGGAGCCGTGGTTAAGGGCCCTTCAGCTCTCGGTGATGAAAACTCTATGGTGGAGAGGTGAGAGGCATCAAAATGGCTTAACCATGGCGTACGGCGTGCTTGACCCGGTGCCGAGAGCCGTAGGATGCACAGATCCGGCCGTGCGCAAAGACAAGCAGTGTGTGCAATTATGGATGTTCGAGTCGTGGAGCTATAGTTAAGGGCCGTTCGGGCTCTCGGTGATGACAAATATTGTGGTGGTGAGGCCAGAGGCATCAAAACGCCTTAACCATGGCATACGGTCGTGCTTGACCTAGTGTCGAGAGCTATAGGACATGCAGAACCGGGCCGTGCGGTAGCATAGTCGTGTGTGCAAATATGGCAGCTTCTAGAGCCGTGGAGCCATGGTTAAGGGCCATTCGGGTTCTCGGGCGGTAATAAACGCTGTGGTGGAGAGGCCAAAGGTGTTAAAATGCCTTAACCATGGTGCATGGGCGTGCTTGACTTGGTGCGAGGAGCCGTAGGACGATAGGAACCGGTGCGGGGGCAAAGAAAGTCGTGTGTGCAAATATGGCGCTTCGGGAGCCGTGGAGCCGAGGTTAAGGGCCGTTCGTGCTCTCGAGCGACGACAAACGCTATGGTAGAGAGGCCGAGGTGTCAAAATGCCTTAACCATGGCGTACGGGCTTGCTTGACTCAAAGCCGGAGCCATAGGACGCGTTGAACCGACCATGCGGCAAAGATGGTCGTGTGTGCAAATGTGGCGCTTTGGAGCCGCCGGGAGCCATGGTTAAGGGCCCTTCGTGCTCTCGGTGATGGAAAACTCTATGGTGGAGAGGTGAGAGGCATCAAAATGGCTTAACCATGGCGTACGGGTGTGCTTGAACCGGTGCCGAGAGCCGTAGGATGCACAGATCCGGCCGTGCGCTCAAAGACAACCGTGTGTGCAATTATGGATGTTCGAGTCGTGGAGCTATAGTTAAGGGCCGTTCGGGCTCTCGGTGATGACAAACATTGTGGTGGTGGGGCCAGAGGTGTCAAAACGCCTTAACCATGGCATACGGTCGTGCTTGACCTAGTGTCGAGAGCCAGTAGGACACGTAGGAACCGGGCCGTGCGGTAGCATAGTCGTGTGTGCAAATATGGCGCTCTAGAGCGGTGGAGCCATGGTTAAGGGCCATTCGGGTTCTTGGGCGGCAACAAATGCTGTGGTCGGAGAGGCTAGCCGGTGTCAAAATGCCTTAACCATAGTGCATGGGCGTGCTTGACTTGGTGCGAGGAGCCGTAGGATGCGCAGGAACCGCCGTGCGGCAAAGAAAGTCGTGTGTGCAAATATGGCGCTTCGAGCCGTGGAGCCGAGGTTAAGTGCCGTTCAGTGCTCTCGAGTGATGGCAAACGCTATGGTAGAGAGGCCAGAGGTGTCAAAATGCCTTAACCATGGCGTACGGCATGCTTGACTCGTGAGCCGGAGCCATAAAATGCGTTGGAACCGACCGTGCGGCAGATGGTCGAGTGTGCAAATATGGCGCTTTGGAGCCGTGGAGGCATGGTTAAGGGCCCTTCAGGCTCTCAGGTGATGGAAAACTCTATGGTGGAGAGGTGAGAGGCATCAAAATGGCTTAACCATGGCGTACAGTCGTGCTTGACCCGGTGCCGAGAGCCATAGGATGCACACGATCCGACCGTGCGGCAAAGACAAACCGTGTGTGCAATTATGGATGTTCTGGAGTCGTGGAGCTATAGTTAAGGGCCGTTCGTGCTCTCGGGTGATGACAAACATTGTGGTGGTGAGGCCGAGGCATCAAAACGCCTTAACCATGGCATACGGTCATGCTTGACCTAGTGTCAAGAGCCGTAGGACACGCACGAACCGGGCCGTGCGGTAGCATATTCGTGTGTGCAAATATGGCAGCTTCTAGAGCCGTGGAGCCATGGTTAAGGGCCATTCAGTTCTCAGGGGCAACAAACGCTGTGGTGGAGAGGCTAGAGGTGTCAAAATGCCTTAACCATGGCGTACGGGCATGCTTGACTCAAAGGTGCCAGGAGCCATAGGATGCGTTGGAACCGACCGTGCGGCAAAGATGGTCGTGTGTGCAAATATGGCGCTCGGGAGCCGTGGAGCCAAGGTTAAGGGCCGTTCGTGCTCGAGCGATGGCAAACGCTATGGTAGAGAGGCCGAGGTGTCAAAATGCCTTAACCATGGCGTACGGGCATGCTTGACTCAAGCCGAGAGCCATAGGATGCGTTGGAACCGACCGCGGGCAAAGATGGTCGTGTGTGCAAATATGGCGCTTTGGTAGCCGTGGAGCCATGGTTAAGGGCCCTTCAGCTCTCGGTGATGAAAACTCTATGGTGGAGAGGTGAGAGGCATCAAAATGGCTTAACCATGGCGTACGGGCGTGCTTGACCCGGTGCCGAGAGCCGTAGGATGCACAGATCCGGCCGTGCGGCAGCACAACAGTGTGCAATTATGGATGTTCGGAGTCGTGGAGCTATAGTTAAGGGCCGTTCGGGCTCTCGGGTGATGACAAATATTGTGGTGGTGAGGCCGAGGCATCAAAACGCCTTAACCATGGCATACGGTCGTGCTTGACCTAGTGTCGAGAGCTATAGGACATGCAGGAACCGGGCCGTGCGGTAGCATAGTCGTGTGTGCAAATATGGCAGCTTCTAGAGCCGGTGGAGCCATGGTTAAGGGCCATTCGGGTTCTCGGGGTAATAAACGCCGGTGGTGGAGAGGCCAAAGGTGTTAAAACGCCTTAACCATGGTGCATGGGCGTGCTTGACTTGGTGCGAGGAGCCGTAGGACGCATAGGAACCGGGCCGTGCGGCAAAGAAAGTCGTGTGTGCAAATATGGCGCTTCGGGAGCCGTGGAGCCGAGGTTAAGGGCCGTCGTGCTCTCGAGCGACGACAAACGCTATGGTAGAGAGGCCAGAGGTGTCAAAATGCCTTAACCATGGCGTACGGGCTTGCTTGACTCGCCGGGAGCCATAGGATGCGTTGGAACCGACCATGCGGCAAAGATGGTCGTGTGTGCAAATGTGGCAGCTTTACCGCCGTGGAGCCATGGTTAAGGGCCCTTCGTGCTCTCGGTGATGGAAAACTCTATGGTGGAGAGGTGAGAGGCATCAAAATGGCTTAACCATGGCGTACGGTGTGCTTGAACCGGTGCCGAGAGCCGTAGGATGCACAGATCCGGCCGTGCGCCAAAGACAGACCGTGTGTGCAATTATGGATGTTCTGAGTCGTGGAGCTATAGTTAAGGGCCGTTCGGGCTCTCGGGTGATGACAAACATTGTGGTGGTGGGGCCAGAGGTGTCAAAATGCCTTAACCATGGCATACGGTCGTGCTTGACCTAGTGTCGAGAGCCGTAGGACACGTAGGAACCGGGCCGTGCGGTAGCATAGTCGTGTGTGCAAATATGGCAGCTTCTAGAGCGGTGGAGCCATGGTTAAGGGCCATTCGGGTTCTTGGGCGGCAACAAATGCTGTGGTCGAGAGGCCAGCGGTGTCAAAATGCCTTAACCATAGTGCATGGGCGTGCTTGACTTGGTGCGAGGAGCCGTAGGATGCGCAGGAACCGACCGTGCGGCAGCATGGTCGTGTGTGCAAATATGGCGTTCTCGGGAGCCGTGGAGCCGAGGTTAAGTGCCGTTCGTGCTCTCGAGTGACGGCAAACGCTATGGTAGAGAGGCCAGAGGTGTCAAAATGCCTTAACCATGGCGTACGTGCATGCTTGACTCGAGCCGGAGCCATAAAATGCGTTGGAACCGACCGTGCGGCAAAGATGGTCGAGTGTGCAAATATGGCGCTTTTGGAGCCGTGAGGCATGGTTAAGGGCCCTTCGTGCTCTCAGTGATGGAAAACTCTATGGTGGAGAGGTGAGAGGCATCAAAATGGCTTAACCATGGCGTACGTGCGTGCTTGACCCGGTGCCGAGAGCCATAGGATGCACAGATCCGACCGTGCGGCAAAGACAACCGTGTGTGCAATTATGGATGTTCGAGTCGTGGAGCTGTAGTTAAGGGCCGTTCGTGCTCTCGGTGATGACAAACATTGTGGTGGTGAGGCCAGAGGCATCAAAATGCCTTAACCATGGCATACGGTCATGCTTGACCTAGTGTCAAGAGCTATAGGACACGCACGAACCGGCTGTGCGGTAGCATATTCGTGTGTGCAAATATGGCGCTCTAGAGCCGTGGAGCCATGGTTAAGGGCCATTCAGTTTCTCAGCGGCAACAAACGCCGTGGGTGGAGAGGCTAGAGGTGTCAAAATGCCTTAACCATGGCGTACGGGCATGCTTGACTCGGTGCCAGAGCCATAGGATGCGTTGAACCGACCGTGCGGGCAAAGATGGTCGTGTGTGCAAATATGGCGCTTCGGGAGCCGTGGAGCCAAGGTTAAGGGCCGTTCGTGCTCTCGAGCGATGGCAAACGCTATGGTAGAGAGGCCGAGGTGTCAAAATGCCTTAACCATGGCGTACGGGCATGCTTGACTCAAAGGCCGAGAGCCATAGGATGCGTTGGAACCGACCGCGGCAAAGATGGTCGTGTGTGCAAATATGGCAGTTTTGGAGCCGTGGAGCCATGGTTAAGGGCCCTTCAGGCTCTCGGGTGATGAAAAACTCTATGGTGGAGAGGTGAGAGGCATCAAAATGGCTTAACCATGGCGTACGGGCGTGCTTGACCCGGTGCCGAGAGCCGTAGGATGCACAGATCCGGGCCGTGCGGCAAAGACAACCGTGTGTGCAATTATGGATGTTCGAGTCGTGGAGCTATAGTTAAGGGCCGTTCGGGCTCTCGGGTGATGACAAATATTGTGGTGGTGAGGCCAGAGGCGTCAAAACGCCTTAACCATGGCATACGGTCGTGCTTGACCTAGTGTCGAGAGCTATAGGACATGCAGAACCGGCCGTGCGGGTAGCATAGTCGTGTGTGCAAATATGGCGCTTCTAGAGCCGTGGAGCCATGGTTAAGGGCCATTCGGGTTCTCGGGCGGTAATAAACGCCGTGGTGGAGAGGCCAAAGGTGTTAAAATGCCTTAACCATGGTGCATGGGCGTGCTTGACTTGGTGCGAGGAGCCGTAGGACGCATAGGAACCGCCGTGCGGGCAAAAAAGTCGTGTGTGCAAATATGGCGCTCGGAGCCGTGGAGCCGAGGTTAAGGGCCGTTCGTGCTCTCGAGCGATGACAAACGCTATGGTAGAGAGGCCGAGGTGTCAAAATGCCTTAACCATGGCGTACGGGCTTGCTTGACTCAAAGCCGGGAGCCATAGGACGCGTTGAACCGACCATGCGGCAAAGATGGTCGTGTGTGCAAATGTGGCAGCTTTTACCGCCGTGGAGCCATGGTTAAGGGCCCTTCGTGCTCTCGGTGATGGAAAACTCTATGGTGGAGAGGTGAGAGGCATCAAAATGGCTTAACCATGGCGTACGGGTGTGCTTGAACCGGTGCCGAGAGCCGTAGGATGCACAGATCCGGCCGTGCGCAAAGACAACCGTGTGTGCAATTATGGATGTTCGAGTCGTGGAGCTATAGTTAAGGGCCGTTCGGCTCTCGGTGATGACAAACATTGTGGTGGTGGGGCCGAGGTGTCAAAATGCCTTAACCATGGCATACGGTCGTGCTTGACCTAGTGTCGAGAGCCGTAGGACACGTAGGAACCGGGCCGTGCGGTAGCATAGTCGTGTGTGCAAATATGGCAGCTTCTAGAGCGGAGCCATGGTTAAGGGCCATTCGGGTTCTTGGGCGGCAACAAATGCTGTGGTCGAGAGGCTAAAGGTGTCAAAATGCCTTAACCATAGTGCATGGGCGTGCTTGACTTGGTGCGAGGAGCCGTAGGATGCGCAGGAACCGAACCGTGCGGGCAAGAAAGTCGTGTGTGCAAATATGGCGCTCCGAGCCGTGGAGCCGAGGTTAAGGGCCGTTCAGCTCTCGAGTGATGGCAAACGCTATGGTAGAGAGGCCGAGGTGTCAAAATGCCTTAACCATGGCGTACGGCATGCTTGACTCGAGCCGGAGCCATAAAATGCGTTGGAACCGACCGTGCGGCAAAGATGGTCGAGTGTGCAAATATGGCGCTTTTGGAGCCGTGAGGCATGGTTAAGGGCCCTTCGTGCTCTCGTGATGGAAAACTCTATGGTGGAGAGGTGAGAGGCATCAAAATGGCTTAACCATGGCGTACAGCGTGCTTGACCCGGTGCCGAGAGCCATAGGATGATGCACAGATCCGACCGTGCGGCAAAGACAAGCCGTGTGTGCAATTATGGATGTTCGAGTCGTGGAGTCAGAAGTTAAGGGCCGTTCGTGCTCTCGGTGATGACAAACATTGTGGTGGTGAGGCCAGAGGCATCAAAACACCTTAACCATGGCATACGGTCATGCTTGACCTAGTGTCAAGAGTCAGTAGGACACGCACGAACCGGGCCGTGCGGTAGCATATTCGTGTGTGCAAATATGGCAGCTTCTAGAGCCGTGGAGCCATGGTTAAGGGCCATTCAGGTTCTCAGCGGCAACAAACGCTGTGGTGGAGAGGCTAGAGGTGTCAAAATGCCTTAACCATGGCGTACGGGCATGCTTGACTCAAGGTGCCAGAGCCATAGGATGCGTTGGAACCGACCGTGCGGGGCAAAGATGGTCGTGTGTGCAAATATGGCGCTTCGGAGCCGTGGAGCCAAGGTTAAGGGCCGTTCAGCTCTCGAGCGATGGCAAACGCTATGGTAGAGAGGCCAGAGGTGTCAAAATGCCTTAACCATGGCGTACGGGCATGCTTGACTCGCCCGAGAGCCATAGGATGCGTTGGAACCGACCGTGCGGCAGCATGGTCGTGTGTGCAAATATGGCAGTTTTGCAGCCGTGGAGCCATGGTTAAGGGCCCTTCGTGCTCTCGGTGATGAAAAACTCTATGGTGGAGAGGTGAGAGGCATCAAAATGGCTTAACCATGGCGTACGGCGTGCTTGACCCGGTGCCGAGAGCCGTAGGATGCACAGATCCGCCGTGCGGCAAGACAGCCGTGTGTGCAATTATGGATGTTCTAGAGTCGTGGAGCTATAGTTAAGGGCCGTTCGGGCTCTCGGTGATGACAAATATTGTGGTGGTGAGGCCGAGGCGTCAAAACGCCTTAACCATGGCATACGGTCGTGCTTGACCTAGTGTCGAGAGCTATAGGACATGCAGGAACCGGGCCGTGCGGTAGCATAGTCGTGTGTGCAAATATGGCAGCTTCTAGAGCCGTGGAGCCATGGTTAAGGGCCATTCGGGTTCTCGGGCGGTAATAAACGCTGTGGTGGAGAGGCCAAAGGTGTTAAAACGCCTTAACCATGGTGCATGGGCGTGCTTGACTTGGTGCGAGGAGCCGTAGGACGCAGGAACCGGCCGTGGGCAAAGCAAAGTCGTGTGTGCAAATATGGCGCTCGAGCCGTGGAGCCGAGGTTAAGGGCCGTTCGTGCTCTCGAGCGATGACAAACGCTATGGTAGAGAGGCCAGAGGTGTCAAAATGCCTTAACCATGGCGTACGGGCTTGCTTGACTCAAGCCCGGAGCCATAGGACGCGAACCGACCATGCGGCAGATGGTCGTGTGTGCAAATGTGGCGCTTTTGGAGCCGTGGAGCCATGGTTAAGGGCCCTTCAAGCTCTCGAGTGATGGAAAACTCTATGGTGGCCCTAGGCCGCTCTCCCGAGCTCTCATGCCGGTTGGTAGCGAGGGTGTAACAGGTAGCTTCCGGGTGCTTCGCTGCCGGCCGAATGGCCGACAACACCAGTGCCCACCAGCAAATGGCAATCTTCATAGGAGCAAAGGGCTAAACGTCCCGCGCACAGGAAAATTCATCTTTGGCCACTGGGGTGATTCGCAAAGGTAACCGAAGACCCCATGCGGCGGCTCTTCGGCACCTTTGCCCCCGAGCGGCCAAAACCGCGTAATCCGGCGAACAACTTAAACAACCGAATCAATGGAGTCTCCGTTTCGGCTGACCAACCGAAACATCCATTTGCCTTCAAATGGGCTAGACAATCGACCGAATCATCAAGAGGGCCGATTCGGCTTGGTCAACCGACCGATCCTCCGTCGTTTCGGCGGACGGGGTGCCTGTGTCCCGCTGTCACCCAACAGTAGCCCCCCTCGCCGGTGACCAAATTGACTTGTTTTCACTCCGGCCGCCGGGCCGACTCGCCGATGATAACCGAAGTACCAAGCGCCATCCCGCGGAGAGGACGATTTTTTTACCGTTAATTTGCCTCGGATACGCGACCGAGGCGGTTGGCTTAACCGCTGAACGGCCGCGGCGGGTGCCTATAAAAAGCCTCCGACCGCCGGGCCGTCACTTTCCGCCGCGCGCACCGCCGAGCCCTTTTGCTAATTCGGGTTTTCCAAGCTTGCTTCGGTTTGCCGATTCGGTGCCTCAGTCCGATTCGGGCGTATTGTTTCTATAGGCGTGTTGCAACCGACGTATTCGGTGCATTCGACCGAAACACAATTTCGGCTTCCTAGTCCACCGGTTGGCTTCATTCTCTCCGCCAAGTCTTCCCTTCGGTTTCCTCCAAGGTGATGATCTACCGCGTTTAGTTTTTCATCCGTGCGCAGCTTTGCCGAAGCGTTCTCAATTTCCAACTTGGTATACTTGACTTTGCCGCATTATTTTTAATCTCCGTTTTCTTCCTTTTATAGTCACGATGGGTTTTTTCATTGTGTATCGCTAACCATGTCGCGGGTCCCGACTAGTGCCGATACTTCGGCTTCGGAGCCGAAACGGGTGATGAATCGGCCACGGCTTCGAATCTACTTCCGGTCGAGTTCTAGTGAAAGCAAGTGGGCGAACATTCCACCGGGAAAAGGCCAATGCCTCTCGTAGCTATGCCGCCCGACCCGCGCCCGAACCGATGAAACAAAACCGACGAAGAGGATGAGGACCAGGATGAATATGTTGAATGCTTTGATTCGTCGAAGGTGAGAAAGAGGCTCGTGCCGTCACGGGGCCAGACGAGAGTAGTTCGGCTCCTCGTGGCCGAAGAGGTAGCCGACCCGCCCCCGCTCGACCACCGAGGCCACCCCGAGGACCAAGGCACACCGGCCGGACATGCCGCCTTGATCGGTCGAAATCCAGCGGTAAGGATGCTAAATCAATATTAACGTGATGGCTTTTTGACCCCCTATGAGTGTAGCCGAAGCCGATCTCCCGGACCGAAGAATACCCGAAACCCGAACCTTATGAAGCTCTCGTATTCAGGGACTATTTTTTTCGGGCCGGGCTACACTTCCCCGTTGAAGGTTTTGTAGCTGAAGTTTTGGATGCCTTCAACCCGCAACTTCATCATCTAACGCCGAATGCGATAGTGCGTCCGAGTTGCTATGCTATGGCTCGGGAAATGATGGGTAGTGAGCTAAGTGTTCCTGTTTGCTCGGCACTATGAAACTCAATTGTACTCCAGCTATGGGACCGATGATGCCGGAACCAAAGACCTTCTTAGAAGTGGGATCGTATAACTTTGTCCCTGCGCGGGTAACACCGCCGCTTGCATAGTACCAACTTTTAAGAACAAGTGGCAAGATTGGAAAAAACACTCGGTTTTACTACCGTGTCCGTTAGAAGTGATGCTGAAGTAGCACTTGCTAAGGAAGAAGGCCGACCGAAAGCTCATCCTCTAGTTTTGGTCATGACTCGATGGAAGGACTCATTCGCTCCCGAGATGGCTATGAGGCCGCTTGATGATGTCGGCCGCAATCCTATCGGCAGACAACAAAAGGCATCACCTGATCTCGATTGAGGAAATGCTTTCTCATGGCCGCTGGCCACTTTGCACAAGCATGAAGTTTGACGGTTTTTCGTACTATAAAGGGTACCGAGGGCCTTCTGGTCAACTGTCTGTGTCACCTCGGCTATGATTCGATTCTGAATTTGTGAAGGAGATGGAGAAGCGAGCCAATCGACCGTGTGATCCATACAATAATAAAGAGTATTATTTGAGCATGGCCAAGCTTGGGTCCCTTCGGCGCTCAACCGAATTTGGGAACGCATGAATGTAGAGTATCCCGATCGGCTTCCCCAATCAAGAGAAGGAGGGTTGATGCCGAAACCGGTCCGGCTGATTCGGCTCCATTGCTGTCATACGGCGCGGCGCGGGGCGCCGGCCCCGGACGTGGCGTCAAAACATCCGCTTAACGCGCCAGCCGGGGCGCAACGGCGCTCGGAGTTGGGCACCCGGAACGGCATCGAGAAGACGAAGACGTCCGGTATGTCGCATGCTTGCTAAGCGTGAATGGGTGAAACCCATAAACAAGCCGCAATCAAGTCATTGCCGCGCCCGGTGATTCGGTCATGTCGGGTCAAACGGTAGAAAGACTTGGCTTAGACATCTAACTTGCTTTTCATTGCGCAACTAACTCGTTTTAACTGCCTGACATTTTATTGTGTAATTCGGCATGTTTTGATTCAGTTTTCTCTCTGTCTGGCAGGAGTTTGCGGAATCCAGCGAGGAAGCTTCGTCCATGGCTGGCGGCAAGATGAGGAGTGCCCGAGACCTGGCGATTGATGAGCAACCCACTATGAGCGGCTTCAAGGTGCCGTCCAAGAGGAGGAAGGTCCGGGATGGAGCCACTTCGGCTCCCCTGCACTCGCCTTTGGGCCGGTAGTGGCAACCAGCCGGCCCGAGTCTCGGTGCCCGGCCCGACCTCGCTACACGGGCCACCGAAACGCCACCAGTGCTACTTCGGGCAATGTGCCGGAGGCCGCCGGTGGGCTTCGAGCATTACCCTGCCGCTCGTCAACATGGTAAGTCTCGGCTTCATGCCGAATCAACGCGCATGACGCCCGAGATGTCCACAAATGTCCTATTCGGCAAGGGTTTTGTTTCCTTGAACCGTCTAGCTTTCTGGTCCGATGAAGGTGTATTCGGCTCGTGCTCCCGATGAACACAAAATTTCCAACGGGAAGAGACTTATGAACCGGCTCATGCATTAGGAGTTGACTCGATGCCCGCTTTGGTGGCGTATGTGGATCCTCGCTTGCTGGGTATTTTACCCTCTCAAGCCGCCGTGAGCTTCGTATGGAATGCGGCTCGTCCTTTTCGGCGAGCCTAACCGAACAAGCCTTGTCGCGACGGACCGAAATGAGCTGCTTTCAGCTATTAACTTCCATGCCATTTCGATAAGTGCCCCACGACGCTTGAATGCTCACCATGTTTTTCGATAACTTTTACAAGTACTAGTATTTATCTTCCTATTTGCTCGCAGCTTCGGCCCCGTCCGGAGACAATAAAGCAGGCCATGCCACCCTTGCCCACGCCGAGAAGCAACTTCTTCTTCGAGAAGGAGGTGAAGCGGCTAGAAGCTAAGCTTGCGTACACCGAAAACCTCCTTACTCAAGAGGTTGGGAAGACCGAAGCAGCCTGATGCCCAAAAGCAAGCCGAAGCCGCCCGAGACCCGTATGCGCTTGAACGGATGCACGCCGTGCCGCCGAAAGGAGCCAAGCCGCCGAACGCACCGTCGGTGAGAAGCTAGATGAGCTAACGCCCATCGCGCCGAATCTTAAATGGCGTTGGTGGAGACTACGAGCCCCCGCTCGCTACCGAACCTGCTTGCGAAGATTCGGTTTCTCAATCAAGAGATGTCTCACCGACCATGCCATTCAACCGGCCGCGAATATGCCGGTTTTGAAACCGTGCGCGCTCCGATGAAAGCGGTGAAAGAAGAAGGCTGTGATCACTTTGCCAGGCCACCCGCTTTGAAAGCGCCATGAGTTACCGGAAGCCCGATGAAGACGTTCAAGCCGCCGCCAAGAAGTGGTTCTTTGACCTCTTCTCGGACCGAAGCTTGAGGGCGAGATTTGGCTCTTCTCCGGCTGCATATGCTTGCGCCCAGGGTAACCGACTTCTTCGTTATATTCGGTTGTCGCATTCGGGTATGTCTTGCAGATTCGGTGCTCTCACCGACTCGATATGAGTCGCCGCCTCGCAGATCCCGTGAACCACCGCCTATCAAGGCTGGGTCGAGGCCTACATGGAGGAGCGTAATGCCCGGGAAGGTTCCCCACTGCAAACACCGGCCGGTACTCCCGAAGCCCCCCATGCTTCGGGCGTCAAGAACCTCAGCCGTGGGCGCAAGCACCCGGCGTTCAAGATGGAGGAGAACAAATCGAATCTCGCTGGGCCGGCCCTCATGGGGCTCCTACTTTGAACGCTTCTTCCTCGCCGCCGGTGTTTGAACTATGTGATTGTGATTTGCTGAAATACCTGTGACACTTTGGTATGTTTGTTGAACGTATGCGGCGCCTTGTTGGTCATGTGTGGATGTTCCGTAATGCTACAAGTTTAAGTTCGAATGTGGCTTGGGCTCTTAAAGCCGACTTGCCTCGGGATAATACTTTTGATGTTAAAGTTTGTGTTAACCGAATGCTTTCGGTGGGTTTGGCGCATGCTTTCTGTGTGCTGCTCGCCGGTCTTAGAGTTTAGCAAGTGCTTGAAAAGCACCGTCCCGCCTGTCTTTTTAGACCGAAGAGCGCGCGACCGGTTGGCTTCGATTGATGATTCGGTTTGCTGCATCGAATCGCTACCAAAGACTTAGTTGACTTTGCCCAAGGCCAAGTATTAAGCAAGGTTTGTCTCTGTCTGGATTTGTTACGCGAATAACTATCGTGGTCGCCCTTCGGTTTTTGTACCGAGTTTAGTTGAATCTAGAAAGCGCCGTCCCGCCCGTCTTTTTAGACCGGGGGTGCGCGTTACTTAGTTGATTTTAGACCGTTGAGCTATTGCGTCGGATTGGTCCGAAGAATTCGAGCCGACTCCGATGGGCTTTCAACCCGTTCGCCCCGTCTTTTTAGACTAAGGGACTGATTTAAAACAATGAGTGTAGCGATATATATCTTTATTTTGTTATTACAAATTGCCAAGTGCTATGTTACAACCGCGAGCTTTTTATAACACTATGTTGGTACATAACCACCCGAAGTATCTATGATTTGAACGAAGTCTCCCGTGGCCCCCGCAGCTTGTTGCTAGGGTGCACAAACCCGTGGTGGGTGGCGTTATGTGGCACACACGTTATTACTTGTTACATCACACCCTAACGCCACCCGCATCCGGGCCGAAGAATCCGTGGCGCCGGCATTGTCCGAACTCTCAGATGGAGAAGCTCTCATGGCGGGTGATGCCAGCCGAAATGTGTGTTGCATTGGCTTCGGTTAACTAACCGAAGCTCCAGCAAGAGATCCTCATTCTGACATCGCACGCCGTTGCACCATGATCTATGGTGGTGTAGAACAGAACGCGATGTGTGGACCCCGCTATTCGGCCACTTGCCCGGTTGAGATCGGGTCCGACCTTGGGACCGTGACCACCGACATATGTCTTGCGAGACCGAACTATCCTTGCTAAGAGCACTCGAAACCAGATGCGGTGAGCCCCTCTCGCTACCCGACTCGCTCTTCCCCGAAGACTCTCATGCCTATTTGGCGATGGTTTTGCACGAATTCCTAATAACACTCTCCTCATGTTTGAGATAAACTCGACTTGAAAGAATGATTTGTGAGGGAGGTTTGGTGCCCTTATATAGGTCAAGCCGACCCCCGAGGTTCATAAATATATTGAACCACCTTGGTTATTAAATTTTTGGCCGCATTTTTTGTCATTAAATAAGCCCGTTGTACCGCACATGGTTGCCATTATGGCGTATGGTGGTTGCTTGCAACTTTTTGTCTTGATATCGAATATATGGACAGCTTTTGTTGCCGAACGCTTTCGGTGGATGTATGGCTATGTCGTTGACTTTTGAGTGACATAGTCATACAAACAACTATGTAGACGTGTCCGCATATTTGGGGTTTCTCCCGTTGTTTTCGCAGAGCTCCCGGCCTTCTTTTGGCCTTTGAGGTTGCTTACAACCTTGTTCCCGCTCGTACAAACCGAAGCGCATTCGGTTAATATGTCACGATACAAATATGATTCCGCGGACATAACATAGATGAAGTTAAACTTATTACACCTGGGATGCCTCGTTAAAAACCTCGTGAGGAAAAAAGAGTGCAGAGCCCCAAATGACTTTAGACAAAAGTACCGGTTCATGAAATTAAATTATTACACCTCCCTTCTCGAGTACGCCATAGTCAAGGATAGAATCAACGCAGACATCCGCATGCCTGTGTGGGGCCGATTCGTTCCATCTTCGGTTACCAAGGTGAATACACCAATAACCCTTCTTGCCACGATGTACGGTCCGTACCATGGTGACTCGCAGCTTTGCCTTGTTTATCCGGTTGTCGGATGAGTACCATATCCCCCGGATTGATGTCTTTCCTCGCATTTTCTTGTCCCTCCAACTTTTGGTTTCGGCATGATATTTGTCTAGATTATCTCGCGGCTCCGTAGCTCGGTCGACGTTTTCCACATCCACCATTCTTTGAATCGGGTTGGTAGGTGATATCTCCGTTTCCGAACGAGCCCATTCTTACTTCTTCCGTGTTATGGCTTCTTCGCCGAACAACAACCGAAATGGGGTGAAGCCCGTAGCTCGGATCTGGAGACATTGTGGCCCCAAATGCCGTGACCAACTCTTGAGCCCATTTCCCTTTTTTGACTCCTCGAGCGTTTTTGAGATAGTGGTGAAGATATCACCATTGACTCTTTCGATCGCCCCATTCGATCTCGGTGATTCACCGAAGTGAATGATGCTTTAATTCCAAGTTCCTCATTAATGTTCTCGAATTGTGCCGAATCAAATTGTTTGCCATTGTCAACTGTGATGCATGAAGGTACCCCGAAATGGCAGATGATTCGCTGCCACACGAAATTCACCAGGGTTCCAGAGGTTATCTTGGCCAACGGCTTGGCTTCTACCCATTTGGTGAAGTATTCCAGGGCCACTGCTACATATTTTAAGTTCCCAGGAGCTGGTGGTAATGCCCCAACTATATCAACGCCCCAACGTTGGAGAGGCCAGGGGAATAGCGGTGAAGGGATTAGCTAGAGCGTTCGCTTTTTGCGAACATTTGACAACCCTTGCAAGTTTTTACTATCTCTTTGGCATCGATTACGGCCGCCGGCCAAGAAAATCCCCGCCTCATTGCTCGTGTGCGATTTCGTGATGACCTCTATGGGCTCCGCATGAACCCGAGTGTATTTCGGTAAGCAAACCGCTTTCCTTCTCCCCTACTTATGCACTTGAGCATTGGAGTGACTACGCCCTCCTTGTACATGTTTTCCCCTATAATGGAGAATTGCTTCGTTCGAGTTCATTCGGTGCATGTCCTTCTTTGAGGCCGGTTCATACGTGCCATTGAGGTATGCCTGATGGGTGCCCTCCAAACTGCCGCTTGTGATTGCATGAACGACCGAAGGTGATTCTTCTTCTTCCTTGACAAAATTTTAACTCCGTTAGGGACCCGATAAAAAACATCCGCCGGCAATGGACCGGCATTAGCCGCGCTTTTTGCTAACTCATCGGCCTCGGTGTTCTCGCATCTTGGTATGTACTTCGTGGTGAAACCCCGTGAAATATTTCTCCATTCTCCTTACGGATGCCAAGTATGTAGCTAACTCAGATCCTTTGCCGCGTATTCTTTCGAACCCGCCCGACCACTATCTATGAATCGGGACCGAATCACGCAACGCCGGACTCCGAGTGCTCGAGCTTGTGTAACCCTGCCAGATCGCTTCATATTTGGCCGTGTTGTTGGTGGTGAGGAACTGCATCCGGGCCGCGCACCGTATTCTCGGCCCATTTGGTGGTGTCAAGATGGCCGGGATTCTCAAGCGCGTCGCCGAACACCATGACCCGCCGCAATGTACGGTCCATTCGGGTTCATCGAATCCGCTTTGTGGAGTCATCCGCATTCGGTGTCCAAATTTCTGCTATGAAGTCTCGCTTAACACTTGTGACTTGATGGTTGATCGGTGCTCAAATGATATTATGTCTTCATTCAGCTCGGCTGCCCACTTGCCGATTCGGCCTACCGTCTTCGGAGTTGCGAAATAGAGATTCCAATGGCTGAGCTGACAAGACCCGAATTGGGTGTGCCTGGAAATAGTGCTTGAGCTTTCTGGAAGCCATCACTACTATGTATGCAACCTTTTCCAAACTCGTTGTAATTCACCTTAGCGCCCGAAAGGGCTTCGAGACGAAGTAGATGGGGAATTGTTGCATTTTACCCTCATATTCCTTCTCCTCAATCAATGCCGCGCTTTATCATTGCGCCGCGATAGATATAATATCGTAGTTGTTCGGATGTTGGCCGTTGACGGTCGTTAAGTATCAATTTTATACCGCAACGCAGCAAGAGAAAGGACTAATATGAGTTCACCTGTTAGATATAGGGGTTACACCGATGCAATTCCACGAGTTTTGGTGATTGTCTATTTCTCAGTAGGGGTTATCGTAAAGAGAACCAAAGGAGGCCCACATGTCATGATTACATAGAGATAAAGACCGAACGGGTAAAATTGTATAATCTAGAAGACTCCGTAAGGCAAACCCCGGAAGCCGGGGCTCCACTGGTAGGCTGGCGTCAAGCCAACCTGGGGGAGTCGGCCGACTCCCCACCTCAACCAATCAAAGTTGAGTCTCGTGGATCCCGCATCCACCGCCTTTGAGGATGAATAATTATCGTCCATTAAGGTCGGTTTGATCCGAGGGCTACGGTTCATCCTAGGGGCTATATATTCGAGCCCCCGGCCCCTCGGGTGAAACCCTAGAATTCATTCAAGAGTTCATTCTCTCATCGACTCGTGAGAAGCCGTGAGCCACCATCTCAATTAGAGTTTATAGTTTAGTAGCATAGCTACATAGGAATAGATCTAGAGGGAATCAAGCCTAGCTTGGAGTCCGGATCTACCTGGAGTTCTTGGTAATTCCCCTCTACATTCTTGTAATATTCATCATTGTTCGTGATACTATGAGTAGTACTTTTATTCTATTCTATTATATCGACTTGACTATGCTCTATTTGATTATGTTCTCAATTATGTGTCGCTCTTAGTTTACTTTGATTATATGTTTAGCATAGTTGGACTAGAATTATGTTTATGCATAGGATCGTATAGCGCTTTGCTCATTAGGCCAATGGGTGAGTGATAGATATTGTGTGGGCATGGTGCCTATACCGTATTTATCTCAAGGACACCCTATATTCCGGATCGTGAGGTAGATCAAAGAGTGACACCGTTGAGTCCTTTGTAGCCCTTTCTCCCGAGTATAGGTCTAGCAACAAACCTATTACATTGAAGTCATTGCTATGTCTCTTGTCTTCTCCGTAATATCACTATGCATAGATGTAACCTTTTCCCGCCATGATTGCTAGATGTTCTTGCACTAATCATTGTATGCTTTGACTTTATAGTTAGAATAACATAGGATTATACCCTAGATCGTCCTAGTCCATGCTAGTGTTATAAGCTTAGAGTGCTAAGTTGAGATGGCTTATTACTATTATTTTATGTGGCTAAAAGCTATCATTTATCTTATGTCATCTATCATTCATTACTATATTTTATGTGACACTTACCCCGTATGAGATGATCGACACAGCATACAAGGTTAAGCTCTCCATTATCGCATGTGCATTGCTCATCACTCATTATCCAAAGGCATTCCCTTCCCAAAGGGTAAAATATAAATAATGATACCTGGATTACTCCCGGTTAAAATGCTACATCGGTATTATCCGTGCGCTGCGTATCCCATATTTATTTCTAGTAGCAGCTTGCATTATTTAGTACCAAAGATTTTTGGCGCCATGTTGGGATGACAACCTAACACCGAGTGGCGTTAGAAATGTCAACAAGCATTTTTGGCGCCGTTGTCGGGGAAGGTTGAAAGCCAATGGATAATGAGCAAGATTGCACTACATAATGAGATTGAGCACTCGTCACCATTCTCTACCATACAAAATTTTTACCCTTTGTCTTTCGTCTATTTTTATATCTTATGCAAAAGGTAATGTATGAAAAAGACTACTCTTCCCGATAACTATATTGACAATCCGAAGCTTTATTCAAAGGCCAAGCAAGTTGAAGAAGACCAATCAATCATCATCATCAACTCAACTTGGAAGTTTGTCGTAGCGTAAAGTTGACCTTCGTTCGAGACTTGACACCCGCGTTTGAAGCCATGGCGAACAAGTCACTCCGCGAGTTCTCGCCTCCAACTACTTGGACAACATTCGACCGACCAGCCGCGGACATCGAAGGAGCTTTTGAGCTCAAGCCCGCGCCGATCAACATGGTGCAAGCAAGCCAGCTCAGAAGGCCCATGAAGATGCTAGTGCTCATCTCCAACATTTTCTCGGAGATTTGTAGCACATTCACTATCAAGGATGTCCCTCAGAGATGCTATACTACTTCGCCTCTTCCCATTCTTACTCTTGGGAGAGAGCGGCAAAGGGTTCTACGCCAATAAGGGAGAAGAATACTACGTGGGCATTATGTTCCACTAATTTCTTGGCGAAGTTCTTCCCCATGGGCAAGACGAATGCTCTTCGTGGGGAAGATATCAAGCTTTCAAGAACACCATGATGAGACCGTCCTAAGCTTGGGAGCGCTTTCAAGATTACATCCTCGAGTGTCCTCATCATGGCATGGAGAATTGGCTGCTTTTGCGTACATTCTACCATGGGCTTAGCAACAGCACACGTGAGACGATGGATGCCGCCGCTGAGGTGCATTCTTATCACTTACTATTCCTCAAGCCACCAGCCTCTTGTGGAAAAGATGGCATCCAACCAAGGTTGGAGTGAAGAAAGAACGCGCATCATGCAAGAGAGGTGGAGGAATGCACCAACCGAAGGGGAGGTAGACATGCTCGTCAAAATGGATTTGCTAATGAAGAGGCTCGATGAGAGAGCCCGCAGAAGAAAGAAGTCATGCATATATACATGATGCTCGCATGACATGTGAAGAGTGTGGAGAGATCAGGCACACAGCACTAACCGCCCAGAAATAAGGAGGATGTGAACTACCTCAACAACAACAACAACAACAATTACTATCGTCCTGCCATAATCAAGGTTGGAATCACAGCAGAGGCCTAACTACTCGTGCAATTATTCGTGCAACTATCAAGGCAACAACTCCTCCTACAATAATTACAACCACCAAAGCTCTTTTGAGAGAGTTAGTGCCGAACCAAGGCAAGATGATGGACAACTGGCCCAAGAAGCCGACATCAAACGACAAGGTCCTAGAGACACTTAGCAACAATGGATGGCTTCTCCAATGCCATCAAGAGTCACTACCAACAAGATACTGAGTCGCAGGTACAACAGCCTGTTAACCTTGCTCCCTCCACTCGGCCAAGGTAAACCGGGACAACCCGAAGAGCTCGAAACCGCAAATCTTGTTGATATATTCAATGTAGAAGATAGCCGGAGGATCCATCAAGGGGTCATGGATTGATTCAACTCGCCAATCAAGAAGGGCGATCCAGGGAGACCAGCCATTCCGATCTCCATTGGAAGTACCAATTTCAATGAAGCAACCGTGACTTCGGGTGCAAGCATCAACATTATGCCGAGAGTGATATATGAGAAGCTATTCGATGCCCCTTAGCATACACAACCATGTACTTACAAATTTTGCGCACTGCCACTCCGTGTTCCTTTGGGGGTACTCGAAGACATATGTGTACGAGTGGGCAACTCGTATGTTCCAAAGAGACTGTGGTAGTGGATACAAAGCTGATGAAAGGTCCCCTATCATTTTGGGATGACCATTCTTGAACACCGCCGGAGCTATCATATATGCCAACACCGCCAAGATCATTTTCAATATCAAGGTTAAGAGGGAAACCTTTTCTTCAAGAATAGAGTGCTGCAGCCTCCCAAAGACACCCTCATCACCGTAATAGTGAGAAGAAGAAGAGTCCAGCCTAAGAAGAGCAAGAACAAGAATAAGAAGACCAAGAAGACGGAGATGAAGGAGGATGGTCACCGCAGTCCACAAGGAGCATGACCACTTACTCGATCCCCACGTCTCGATCAAGAAGGATGACCCGTGTGTCCCAACCATTCAATGCTCCATCATCACGTAAGCTCTTTCAATAAGGTCAAACCTCACACAGATCTCAAGGCCAACATTATGGCCAAGGTAACCTATGAGTATCTATATGGCACTATGCCTTTGAGCCTACCTATGCACAACAAATGGCAGATGGCGATCGATATTCCGCTCATTTAAGGAGAAGTGAAGGATGTCCTCATCCGATTGATGATCACTATGTCCCTACGTACTTTCTAGTCATCGATATGGGAGATGACTATGATCCTCCAATCATCCTAGGAAGACCATTCCTAAACACCACCGCAGCTATCATCTATATTGGAACAAAGAGATTCACTTCCACTTTCCCACCGAGAAGGTACGCCGCTACTTCAACAATAATTATATAATCACCGAGGAGCCCAAGAAGAACAACAAGGAGAAGGCAAAATGCACTACAACAAGAAGAACATCACTACGTATGGATGGGCCGACTATGAGGGAGAAGTGACAAGATATGAAGATCGATACCCGTAAGAGAAGAACATTGTAGAAGAACCCGAAGAGGTACCATCGAAGAAAACCAAGTGCCCCAAGTAGCTTCTTCCTCAAGGTCATCCTCTCCAACAAAGAAGGTGTGGAAGGTAAAAGCAAAATCGAATCAATTCCTACACAAGAGGCAACATCTTCCGAGGGCACCAAACAATGCGCCCTTGAAAATGAATGAACATGACAAGTCCTGCTCGAGGACTTAAAACCACCGAACGCTACGCCAAGAGGTAACTTGGTATTTATCAAGATTACTTTTTCAAAGATTATATCTTTTACCTTAGCATATTTATTTTCCTACCCGCATCTTAGTTGCTTCATTATGTTTTTATCTCTGCATTAGAAAAGAAAATAAAGATGTTTTGCATTTGCATCCAGAAAAAACTTTAAGCCCCATGTGAATAATCATTCACTGTGGTGGCACAAAAAATAATTTCTCAGCATATTTACTTTCCCTCACTGTCCCGCATTTCTTAAATAATAAAAAGATAAAAATATTTCTTGTGATCCCGTTGGAATGAGTTTTAAGTTAGAAAGTTCTAGATAACCAAAGCCTAGAGGTTTTATCACTAACGCTTAATCAAGTTCCACAAGCTTTGTTGTCTATTTGAGCTTCACATCAAGGATCATGAAGAGCTAACAGCGTATGGACATCCACCCGTCAGAGTGCCGCTCACATGACAGCTGAACGCCTGCCTCCAACAAGAACTATCTACTTTACACTCCCGGGGAACTAGAACATCTTCATTGCCCTGGTCAAGAACATCACAGACCATGTCAACATCCAGCCAGGGGAGAGCATCCCTCAGGTACCAAGCTAAGTGTTTCCAAATTATCTCTGTTTTGTGCCTTGCTAAAATATGCTTTGTTAAACAACTAAAAAAGATGCATAACCATAGAAACCTAAAGATTTCCTTATTTATCTTTCTACTTTTGGAGAGCTCTTAAGGGACTGCTTTAAAAGTTATCCCCTAGAATAAAACTCTATGGAGATGATGAATAGTTGCTCATTGCAATTCCTTTCAAGTACCAGTTTTCAACCTTGCACTCTCCCGAGTTTTGGACACAACTATTTAGTTTTGAGATTTTACTCAACCTAAAAACTTGTGGGTAGCAAACACTTGATCTAAGTCTAGGTGGTTGACGGTATGATATGGGAAGGTTTTGAGCTGCTGTCCATCTTGTTCCTAGAGATACTAGAGTTCGGGAGAATT